>JAAALK010000289.1:68198050-68481451 GCA_019279435.1 Zizania palustris | reverse complement strand
CGCGGCATGAAGCATATGAAGCACCCCTTGGCCTGCGACGCGACCGGCCATAAGTGCGAAGCCCGTCAGCGCTTCGTCCGCTACCGAAGCCGCAGTCTTCAAGAAATCGGCGCGGTCCCCAATCGGGTCCTGATCGCCAAATTCCGGAGTCCGGCACTCGGTCCCTATCTTTTCAAGGACCTCAGTCAGGCTCTGGGTGGCCTCGCCAAGATTAGCCACGACGAAGCTCTCGAGATCCTGAGCCCGCTGGCGGAGCTCCTCGTTCTCCTTCGCCTGACGGGCCTCGGCATCCTTCGAAGCCTGGAGTTCCGCGCGGAGCCGAGCCGTCTCCGAGGCCAAGGCTTCCTTCGCTTCCTTCGCCTCAGCAGCCGAAGCCTCGGCCCGCCTCCGCTTCTCGGCTTCCTCCAAGACCTCGCGGCGAAGGGCCTCCTTCTCTTCTGCAAGGCGCTCCATCCGCCGGTCGGCAGCGGTCGAAGCTGCCGCGTTCAGTGCGAGGGCCTGCAGGAATTCAAGAAACCGTAAGTATGAACCAAGGGACAGAGTACAGCTCGAAGCTGCAAGGGGCTCCGCTCACCCGCATAAGGACTTCGTTTGAGCTAACAAAGAGATCCGTGGGATCTCGGTGGCTAAGCTGGGCCACCAAGTCCCCCTCCTCCGCAGAAGCGCAAGCCTCGCGGAAGCCGAGGATCGCCGCCGCCGTCACGCCCCCCCTCGGCTTGAAGGGGTGGATCACCGCCACGGTGGTCTCCGCGGACTCCGGCAAGGCGGGGCTCAGGCCCACCACGTCGACATCTTCTTCGCCGCGAGGGTCCGCACGGTCTCCGCTGCCCTCGCCGTCAGACGAAGTGCTCTCGGACTCTGGCCCACTGCCGCTGCCGCTGCCGCTGCTGCTGCTGCTACTCGAAGCCTCCGAGGGCTTTGCTTCGGCGGACTTCGACCCACCTTCGCTTGCCGGCTTCGCCACAGTGGGCCTCGCATCATCTTCGTCCTCTGCGAAAAGCCAAGTCAAAACCTGCATATTGAAGAGAAGCATGCAAAAAGAAAAAGGGGTTTTACCATCATCAGAGATCTCTTGGAAGGAACCAGGGGCTAAGTGCGTCCTCCAGCCCCCTCGCTGCGAAGCCGGCGCATCCACTTCCGCGCCCGAAGCTGGTTCCGCCGGGGCATCCGTGGCCTCCTTGGCAGCAGGAGTGCGCGCGTCGGCCTCCACCTCCGAAGCCCTCACCGCCAGGGGCTTCGCGGCCTTCTTGGGAGTCGGAGTAGCTGCGGGCTTCGCCGCAGCCTCCCCCGAGGCATCCGCTTCGTCCTCGTCCCCCCTCTTCCTCTTGGCTCCGGCCGATGAGGTAGCCAGGTGGGCGAAGTCTGGCAAAGCGGGGAGCCCTCCGAGGCCGAGCGCGGTCCACACTCTGTTCCAGCGCTCCCAGGACCCCACCAAGGCAAGGCGCTGATTCTGCTCCTCGGGGGTCGGAGTCCCGACGACTCAGTCCGCCGCCGCGATGGCCTCCTCCGGAGTCCTCATGTCGAGGTCGGCTACACGAAAAGGTTTTGAGTTAGGGCCAAAGTGTTCAAGTGTTAAAAAGCAAGAAGAGCGCGAAGACTTACAGAAGCGGTCGAAGGCCAGCTCGCTGAGTTCTCCTTGACCCGAAGCCTGGAAGAGACCCTCCGGCCAGGAGCGCGCGAGGGGGCTAAGCCGAAGGGTAATAAATTCCTCGGCGAGGTCTCTCATGCTCATCTTCGCTGCCACCCTTCAGAGCAGCGAGATCCTCGATTGAAGAAGGCCTTCGCTGGTCTTCACCACCCCTTCGCGCCGGTACAGTATGTGAGCGTTGATACTCCGAAGGGGTGAGTTCGCACCAACGGAGGCATAGAACCATTCTTGGTCCCACCTCGAATACCACTTGTTGTTTACAGCCCTCGCAGGGAAGGCGTCCTGGAACTCCTTCCGGAGCTGGAAGTTGGCACTACCGAAGGCCAACGCCCTCTTGACGCGGTCCGTCCCCTCCCTGGGCTTCGGCTGGCAGTTGGCGTCGTGAAGAGCGACGAAGACGTCCGCGCGGCCCTCGCAGCCTTCGGCCCTCATGGCCCACTCAAAGACAGCTAGCCTCGCCACGGCGTTGGGCGAAAGCTGAGGGAGCTCAAGGTTGTAGGCCTTGAGGACCTCGCTCAGCATCCCTACCGCAGGCAGTCCGAGGCCGGCCTCGAAGAAGGCTTCAAACACCACCACTTCGTCAGCACGAGGCTTCGGTATGGCCTCTGATTTCTCCGGAACCCTTAATTGGATCTTCGCCGCAATCTTCCCCTCGCAGGCTCTCCGGACCGACTCCTCCGTAGAAATCGAAGCCCTCATCTCCAGGGTCTGCTCGAACCTGTCGGAGGGCGTCCGAAGGTCCCTCGGCCCCAGTCGCCTAGCTGCAGGCTTCGCTGCCGCGGCCGCTGCCGCCGCCGCCTGCGCTTGGGCGGAGCCCGAGCTCGAACCCAAAACCAGGGGCTTCGCCACTCCCTTCTTCGGCATCCTGATCGGACTCTGGCTCGAAGGACGAAAGGATGGCGAAGGGCTAGAAGCTCGCGAAGGTCGCTCTGCGAGGCTAGGAGGAAGAGGAGAGCGAAGGTGGTAAAGCGGTGAGAAGAAGCGAATGAAAGTGTGCCGGGGCTGCACGCGGTAAGTCCCTATTTATAGGCGCGGTAAGAATTCCAACCGTCATGGGCCGGGCTCACCGCCAGATGGGCCTCCGGCGAAAGCAAATCAAGCCCAAGCAGGGTAACGGTAACTTTTCTGACCGTTGCGGAGCCATTCGGGCTCCCCGAGGCCGCTCTGGCACGAGCATTTATTACCCCCAGGAATCGAGATTTCCTTCGGTCCTGGCTCCGGAGGTATGTTTCCTCCGAAGTGTTTTCAGGTCATTTGCCCTAAGGGCGCGTGCACCCCTTCGTTCCGAAGGCCTGCTCGCGAGGGGCTACTGTTGGGGAAATATGCTTCCCTTAGACAGAGGCCAAATGACGTCAGCCTCCGACAGCCTCCGGCCCAGAGTCAGGTACTGTCGGAGCCTGCTTTCTCCCTAAGTATTGTTTACAGGTCCCAGTGTACCCTCCGGAAGCCAAGTCCGGAGGCCACCCTCCGGAAGCCAAGTCCGGAGGCCACCCTTTGGAAGCCAAGTCCGGAGGCCACCCTCCGGAAGCCAAGTCCGGAGGCCACTCTCCGGGAGCCAAGTCCGGAGGCCACCCTCCGGAAGCCAAGTCCGGAGGCCACCCTCCGGAAGCCAAGTCCGGAGGCCACTCTCCGGGAGCCAAGTCCGGAGGCCACCCTCCGGAAGCCAAGTCCGGAGGCCACCCTCCGGAAGCCAAGTCCGGAGGCCACCCTCCGGAAGCCAAGTCCGGAGGCCACCCTCCGGAAGCCAAGTCCGGAGGCCACCCTCCGGAGTCCAGGCCTGAGGCCTCCCTCCGGAGCCAGGTCCGGAGGCCGCCCTCCAGAGCCAAGTTCATACCGGGGGGCCCCCCGCCCCTGGAGTGTCGTTTAGCTGGTCAAAGCCTAGCGTAGCCTGACACGCCAGTAAAGCTGTAAAGTTGTCTGGCACCTTTTGTACCGTAGCTAAGCTCCTTTTCCCCTCTCTGCCCCTATGAACCAAGGGTTCATAGGGGGGCATTCCAGTCTTTTCCTCTGGCCTGCGTGCCTATAAAAGCAGGGCCAAGCCCTTGTAACGGGACACATGCTCCAGGGGTCCATGAGACCCTGGAGTTATCCTCTCCACATCAAGGCACACCATGCTAAATCCACTACAAACTAGACGTAGGGTTATTATCCCCTAGGGGAGGCCCGAACCAGTATAAACCCTATCTCTCCCTGTGAGAACCCATCGAGGTTCATTCTCCATATCATACTCCACCACAGAAAAACCTGCTGGAACTATCATACTCCACCACAGAAAAACCTGCTGGAACTAACACAATTGTTCCAACACCGAGCCGTGGCCAATCTCTCCCAGTATCAAAAGGAGACAAGTGCTTGGTACAATCCCAAGGTCAAGCGCAATGAGTTCCAGCCAGGGCACCTCGTCCTTCGCGCGGTGGCCGCTCCGACGAAACTGGGCAACAAGTGGGAAGGACCATACATCGTAACCAGTTCCGGCCGCCCCGGCTCCTACCGACTCGCTACCTTGGAACGCGAGGAACTGAAGCATGCCAGGCATGCGGAGCACCTGAAGCGATACTTTCCGTAATTGCATATGTGTATCCCGCCAGCGGCCACGCCTGCTCTTGTATCCCAATTAAGTAATAAAATCGTCGGCGATCGTTTTCGCCCGTAGTGATCGCGCAACAACACTAGAAGTTTCGATTCGCCAAGCGAATTGGCTTCCGAGCCCCAGCTCGACGCGCCCTCACTCGGGTTCCGAGCTCCGGCTCGACGCACCCCCGAATTGGCTTCCGAGCCCCGGCTCGACGCGCCCTCACTCGGGTTTCGAGCTCCGGCTCGACGCACCTCCGAATTGTCTTCCGAGCCCCGGCTCGACGCGCCCTCACTCGGGTTCCGAGCTCCGGCTCGACGCACCTCCGAATTGGCTTCCGAGTCCCGGCTCGACGCACCCTGAAGCGGTTCCGAGCTCCGGCTCGACGCACCTCCGAATTGGCTTCCGAGCCCCGGCTCGACGCGCCCTCACTCGGGTTCCGAGCTCTGGCTCGATGCACCTCCGAATTGGCTTCCGAGCCCCGGCTCGATGCGCCCTCACTCGGGTTCCGAGCTCCGTCTCGACGCACCTCCGAATTGGCTTCCGAGCCTCGGCTCGACGCGCCCTCACTCGGGTTCCGAGCTCCGGCTCGACGCACCTCCGAATTGGCTTCCGAGCCCCGGCTCGACGCACCCTCACTCGGGTTCCGAGCTCTGGCTCGACGCACCCCCGCATTGGCTTCCGAGCCCCGACTTGACGCGCCCCCGAATTGGCTTCCGAGCCCCGGCTTGACGCACCCTCACTCGGGTTCCGAGCTCCAAGGTACCTTACCCTCGTTGGTACAGTATACCCATCGAGCCTTTCCTCCTAGCCAATTAGCGACCAACCAGCAAGACGCCTACTCGCAAAGGAGGGGAGGGGGAAAGGAGCAAGGAGAAAAGCCTCGGCCATGTATATTGAACAAAGCAAAAAGGTGGCATACAACGTACAGTGTTTGTCACGAGTCAAGAATGAAGAAGAAGGATTAAAAGAAACTTTCAAGGGTGTCGAGGATAGCCCATCGGTGTCGAAGAGCATCGTCGAGTTCGAGTACTTCGACATCGCAATCACAAGCATGGACACCCTGAATGACCTCAAAGAAGGTACTCTTTATTGATATATAACCAAGTTCCCGGAGCTATTACAGGGTATATAGCACGGGAGTCCTGAGGAAGCTACACCTTCGGGTCTGGCTGGCGAGCCGAGGCCGAAGGCTTCAAAGAGGCCGGAGGACCGCCGGAGCGAAGCACTTCCTCCAACCAGGTCTTGATCGCTTCGGGGCCCTCGGTCTGCCAGATCGCCTTAAGCGCCCTCCAAGATTGAGTCACCGCCGAGCTCGGCGATCGGAGGTGGTCCCCTATGAAGGTGACCGGGTGTGGTCTCGAAGGTGAAGGAAGAGGGAGCCCAGAAGCCTCGAGGTGTTGAAGAAGTCCGAAGGCGGCCACCCGAGCAGACACCTCACCATACGTCGACACGGTGAGGTGTATTTGCCGAACGACTGCTTGGATAAACTTTACCCGGTGGACCAGGGGCTCCTGGGCGATGTCGAACGCGCCACACCCGGTGCCATAGCGCGCTAACACCCTCCTGAGGGACACCGCTGTATCAGCTACCATCTTCTCCGCCTCCGCGAGCGCCACGGTTATCTCCCCATTCCGGGCAACGAGGTCCACCTCAGCCCGCTCCAGATGAAGCACTCGGGCCCCGAGGGCCTCGGCGTTAGCTGCCGCCTCTCGAAGATTGTCCATCTCCGAGACTTGAGCCCGGAGTGCAGAAACTTCTCCTTCGAGTCGTTCCGCTTCTGCGGCTCGAGCCCGAAGCCCTTCCGCCTCGGCGGCTCGGACCCGTAGGGCGTCAACTTCTGCCTCCAGTTCGTTCGCTCGAGCGGCCCGAGCCCAGAGCCCTTCCAGCTCCGCGGCGCGGGCTTTGAGGGAGTCTATCTCTGCCACCTGGGCCTCGAGCGCCTTGACCCTGGCGGCCCGGAGCCGAAGGCCTTCGATCTCCGCCACTTGCTCACGGACCAGCCCCTCGGCGGTGTCCGCTCGGGCAGCAAGCCCCGAGGAATCTGCTTCACGGCGATGGCATTCGGAGAGCAGGGAAAGCAGGGATCCCTGCGCCAGCGCGACTAACTGCGCGAAAAGAAGAAGATCAGAAAGAAGAAGGGCTAGGGGCTTGTTGAAGGGCGCTCCAGGAAAATACCTGGCCCGCAGCAGTCTCGATGGCCCTACCGAGCTCCAGTCCATCCGTCAGCCCCAGTTCGTCTATCACCGGAGCCTTGCGCAGGTGCAGGTAATAGTCGTGAACTGGAGCCACCTTGGACGCGAAGTCCTCGCTGTTGGGGGAGATAATCCCTGGAGTCGGCGGGGTGGGCCCCCAGCCGGAGGGCCCAGGCTTGATGACGGAGGTCACCGTCCGGAGGAGCGTGGCCAGAGGCCACCTTCCGGAGGAGCGTGGCCGGAGGGCACCTTCCGGAGGAGCGTGGCCGGAGGCCGCCTTCCGGAGGAGCGTGGCCGGAGGTCGCCTTCCGGAGGAGCGTGGCCGGAGGTCACCTTCCGGAGGAGCGTGGCCGGAGGTCACCGTCCGGAGGAGCGTGGCCGGAGACCGCCTTCCGGAGGAGCGTGGCCGGAGGTCACCTTCCGGAGGAGCGTGGCCGGGGGTCCCCTTCCGGAGGAGCGTGGCCGGAGGTCACCGTCCGGAGGAGCGTGGCCGGAGGTCACCTTCCGGAGGAGCAAAGCCGGAGGTCGCCCTTCGGCGTAGGACACGGGAGCTCGTCCTCCGGAGGCTGAAGGCCCGGGGCTCTCGGCTGACCCGGCGAGACGGGCCCGAAGAGAGTCGTGGCGGAAAAAAGACCAGGCGGTCGTGCGAAAGGACAGGATCGCGATCTTCTGAGCCGTGTCGGGCGGCGCAGGAAGCATCCGACACGGCCGATACGCTGTCAGAGTCGAATCTTCTTGTCTGTACTATGTATCTCTTTGTCTGTACCACCGGTCAGGGTTGGTCGGGTGGCCGTTGGCAGCCCGGAGGCGCTTAGTCCTCTGGGCGGGGCGCCCTATAAATACCCCTCACTACAGTTGTAACAGGCAAGCTGACCAAGGCATTGAATACACTACTCTTGTTTTCCACTAAAACCTGCTGGTTCGATCCGTCGTCCCAACAGTTGGCGCCGTCGGTGGGGATCCTAGTCCGAAAAGCTAGTGCCCTCTACACCTATCCACCCAAAGCATGTCGAGCCGGAAAGGAGCGAGCACGGCCCCCCTGCGCAGGTCGACCCGAACCGCTGGGGGCGAGCCCGCCCCAACCGTCGACCCCAATCCTTCAGCTCCCATCACCACCACCGTCGGAGCGGCGCCCCCAGCGGGCTCCACCTAGTTGCAAGAAGAGACGCCCGGAGCTCAAGGCACCGACGGCCTGCCCGAGCCGACCTCCGCCAACCTGGCCGGGTCGCCGGGCGGGCCGCCGGAGCAGCATCTCCCAGGTGGACCCCCGGTAGTAGTGTCCCTTCAGACGGACTACGTCCGCTCGCGGGACCCCGACACAACTTCCGGGGGAAGCGGGAGCCAGGCCGATGCCCTGGCTGCCGAGAACGCCAGGCTAAAGGCGGAGCTGGCTTTGTGGCGTCAGGAAGCGTCGCTCCGGCCCCCGGCCCCCCCGGCAGCCTTCCGCGCCGCGAGAGCTGCGGTCACGGACCTGAGCGACGACGAGAACCCCCCGGAGGAGGAGAACGCATCATTCGACGAGGACTCTCCCCTGCACCCGGACCTCTAGAGGGTGTGCTTCAGTTCGAGCTTCCGCGCCGCCAAGCTTCCCAAGTACTCCGGGGACTCCGACCCCGGCGAGTTCTCTCGCTCTTACGCTCTGGCAATAGAAGCGTCCGGGGGGAGCCGGGATGCCATGGCCAAATGCTTCCCTCTGGCGCTCGAAGGGATCGCCCTTCGGTGGTTCTGGTCCCTCCGGCCAGGGACCATCCACTCGTGGGAGCAGCTGAAAAAGAAGTTCGTCAACAACTTCCAGGGGACCTTCGTGGCCCCCATGTCCACCGGGAGCCTTTTTCAAGTGAAGCAGCAACCCGGAGAGACCCTGCGGCAGTACTCCCAACGCTTTGCGCACACCAAAGCTCAGATCAAGGGGCTTTCGGCTTCTTCAGTCATCGACGCGGCCCGGGAAGGCGTCACCCACCCAGGTCTCCTCGACAAGCTCCACCGGAAGCCCATCTCTTCGGTGGCGCAGCTCATGACGTACTTCGAAGAGTACGCCCGGTCCGAAGAGGGCCAGATACGCCGACAGGCGATGGTAGTCCCTGTCCGGGCTCCGAACGCCCGAGCGTGCGAAGTGCCTCCGGAGCCCAGCCGGGGCCCACGTCGCGCCCCTGACTTCCGGCGCCCGGAACGCGCTCGCCCGGACCTCGTTCATCAAGATTCTCGGCGGAACCGGAAGCACTTTCGGGGGGAAGTCCTTAGCATCACCCCTCAAGCGCCCGCCAAGCACCTGCACACGCCCGGCGGAAGTCGCCAGGCCGGGCCCAAGCCTCCACCCCGAGCGCCTGCCAGGGGAACCTTTTACTGCAGCGTCCATGGAGAGAACCGAAGCCACGACACCGACTCCTGCCGCACCATCCTCGCTCTTCGCAGTGACTACCTCGAGCGCCAGTCCGGTCGCGGCTCCTCCGACCGGGGCATTCTACCCCTCGGCCGGACCCGGTCGAAATAGTCGGGTGTCAGGAAGAGCCGGAGGCCGTGACCCCGGCCGAGGGATTTGGCGGAGTCCCGGCCCTCAAACTCGAAGCCGCTCCGGACCGTGGCAAGCGCGTGGTCCTTCCCATATCCGGAGGGGGAGCCCTCGGAGCGCTGTCCAAGCGGCAGCGTCGGGATTACGTTCGGGAAGTTGGGCACATCGGCACGTCCAGCCCTTCGATCCTCCCAGAGTGGTCTCACGTCCCCATCAGCTTCACCGCCGAGGATGCCGCCGGCGTCAAGTTTCCTCACGCCGACCCACTCGTCATTTCGGCAGACATCGCCGGAGCTGAGGTGCGTCGCATTTTAGTCGACGGAGGAAGTTCCGCTGACATCATCTTCGTGCAGGCCTTTGACCAACTGTGCTTGTCGCGCAAGCACCTGCTGCCAGCCTCGCGACCACTCCAAGGCTTCTCGGGCCCTCCGCTCGACGCTCTGGGCCAGGTCTTGTTGGAAGTGGCGTTCGGCACCGCGCCCCTCCAGCGTCGCGAGGAAATCCTGTTCGACGTCGTCGACGCTCCATACGCCTACAACGCCATCTTCGGCCGAGGGATGCTCAACCGTTTCGGCGCCATCGCTCACCACAACTACCTCTGCCTCAAGATGCCGACTCCCGGAGGGGTGTTGTCTGTGCTGGGCGACCAAGCCGCAGCCCGCCGAGTCGAGTACGGCCATGCGGCGCCACTGGAGCCACGGCGCTTCCACCCCCTCCTATTGCAGGACTACGAGCAGGAAGAAGCGAGGGGCTACTGTTGGGGGAGATAATCCCTGGAGTCGGCGGGGTGGGCCCCCAGCCGGAGGGCCCAGGCTTGATGACGGAGGTCACCGTCCGGAGGAGCGTGGCCAGAGGCCACCTTCCGGAGGAGCGTGGCCGGAGGTTACCTTCCGGAGGAGCGTGGCCGGAGGCCGCCTTCCGGAGGAGCGTGGCCGGAGGTCGCCTTCCGGAGGAGCGTGGCCGGAGGTCACCTTCCGGAGGAGCGTGGCCGGAGGTCACCGTCCGGAGGAGCGTGGCCGGAGACCGCCTTCCGGAGGAGCGTGGCCGGAGGTCACCTTCCGGAGGAGCGTGGCCGGGGGTCACCTTCCGGAGGAGCGTGGCCGGAGGTCACCGTCCGGAGGAGCGTGGCCGGAGGTCACCTTCCGGAGGAGCAAAGCCGGAGGTCGCCCTTCGGCGTAGGACACGGGAGCTCGTCCTCCGGAGGCTGAAGGCCCGGGGCTCTCGGCTGACCCGGCGAGACGGGCCCGAAGAGAGTCGTGGCGGAAAAAGGACCAGGCGGTCGTGCGAAAGGACAGGATCGCGATCTTCTGAGCCGTGTCGGGCGGCGCAGGAAGCATCCGACACGGCCGATACGCTGTCAGAGTCGAATCTTCTTGTCTGTACTATGTATCTCTTTGTCTGTACTACCGGTCAGGGTTGGTCGGGTGGCCGTTGGCAGCCCGGAGGCGCTTAGTCCTCTGGGCGGGGCGCCCTATAAATACCCCTCACTACAGTTGTAACAGGCAAGCTGACCAAGGCATTGAATACACTACTCTTGTTTTCCACTAAAACCTGCTGGTTCGATCCGTCGTCCCAACACTCGCCGACTGACAAGTAAGGGCACAAGAGGGGCACGCTGGAGCGTGCACCCCGAGGGCTGGAGGGGGGCCGGGGTCGAGCCCCTTCGTCTTCAACGGCCTCCGGAGAGGCCCCTTCAGAGGCTCCGGACTCCGCCCTGCCCCGTGGTCCCGCGGCCCTTGTTGTGTTGGCAAGGGCTCCGGACCTCGCATCCGCGGCATCCTCGGGAGGTCGAACAGTTGGATTGACGCCCTGGACGGACGTGCCTGCACGAAGCAAACAAGGGCTGAAGACGAGAAGGCCCGGCGCTTCGGGAGGAAGGGTTCGGCAAGTTAGCATACCTTCGTTCGCGACTTCGGCGAGGTCCCTCGAAAGCTAGGCGTGCCCCGAAGGGCTCAGGCGATAGAACAAGTTGTCTATCGAATTCACCGAGGAGCCCGACGCCGCCGCAGCGAGCTCGGCTTCCACGTCGGCGCTCCCCTCGATGGCGCCGAGCGGGTCGGCCAGCCCTCCTCTGTCCAGGCTGTCTGTCTCCGTGCTCCCCCGGGAGCTGGCGGAGACCCCCTCCGAAGCCGGCCCCCGCGAAGGAGAAGTCTTGGGGGGCGGAGTAGCTTCGGTGGCTGGCGCCTCCCGCTCGGTCCCTGGCATGGACGTCGTAGGGTCCGGACGAGAGAGGGTGTCTCCAGCCCGATCGACTCGGGTTCGGAGCTATCGGAGGGTCCTCAGACTCCGGTCGGGCCTCGTCGCTGGAGCCCCCCCACTCGGAGTGGGAGGCGGAGGAATGGCTCAGGGAAAGACGCTTCCGTCCGTTCACCACCTTTTTCTTCTTGGAAGGGCGCCGGGGGGAAAGGCCACCATCGGGATCAGCCACCTTCCTTTTCGAGATGGCTCGGAGGGCCTCCCCCTCCGAGAGAGGTGGAGGCGAGAGCTCAAGTGCCCCCCACACTCTGTTGAAACGCTCCCAGGAGCACACCAACTCCAGCCGCTGGGTGCATTCGGCCAAGGTAGGGACTCCAAGGATCCGCTCAGTTATGTGGGCCACCTTCTCGGGGGTCCGGGCGACAAGCGACCCTGTATTCGAAGATCAGGGCCGGAGTATTTTTCGAAGCACGGAAGAAGGAAACAAGGCTAGGGAATGCAGAAGCTTACCGAGATAGCGGGAGAGCTCTGTCGGTGTTGATTCATCCTGGCTGCTCCGTAGCGACGCCGACCACTCTTCCTTCAAAGAGGGAATTTCGAGGGCCACGAACTCCTCTGCCAGGTCACGCATGCTCATCCGGCGGGTAACTATCTGGAGGAGTTGGATCCTCGCGGAGATCGAGCCGGTGTTGGCCCCGACGCGCCTCCCTCTGAAACCAGATGTGGCGTGGGGCCCGGCGAGACCGGAGCTGAGCCCCACGTGGACGTAGAACCAGCGGTTCACCCACTTGGAGTACCATCTTTCATTGATGGCCTTCGCTGGGAAGGAGTCCGCATATCTCATCCGAAGCTGGAAGTTGATGCTCCCGAAGGCCAGAATTCGCCCCCCCTTCTTCTTCAGCTGGAAGAGAGCTTCGTGCATCTGCGCGAAGACCTCCGCTCTCCCCTCGCAGCCTTCGGCGCACATGGCCCACTCGAAGATGGCGAGGCGGGCCACGGCGTTTGGGGATAACTGCGGGAGCTCCAGGTGGAAGGCATCCAGCACCCCGACGAGGAGCTCCGAAGTGGGGAACCCCAGTCCCGCGTCGAAGAAAGCCTCGAAGACGACGACTTCGTCCTCTCGCGGCTGCGGGACCGTTTCCTGGCCCGGCTTCCTCGCTAGTGCTTCAGGGCTGAGGCGGGCTCTGGTCACTTGCTCGATCGACGCGTCGGTGCATGCCGACGGGCCGAGCTCCAGCGTCTGCTACCGAAACCGCTCTGAAGCGGGATGGAGCTCTTGTGCGTCATGCACCTCTCCTACACCGGGCACCGTCGTAGCCGCTGCAGCCACCGCCGCCATCTGGCGTTGCAGGAAGTGGGGGTCCATCGCCACAGCTGGGGCTGCACTCTCCGCCATGACGTAAGGAGGCGAGAAAGAAGCAAGAAGCTAGCGCTCAGAGAGCAGGCGGTTGCTGCCAAGAGCAAGGAGAAAAAGTGCGACAAGTGGGCGGGGGAAGTATAGGCCGTGCGCCGTGAGGCGGGGTATATTTAAGTGCAAGACCGCCGCCGGTCCATCTTCCGCTCGCTCACCGCGTGTGCGCAACGGTCGCGCAGCGCCCGCATTTAAGATTCAACCGGCGCCTCGGGCGCACCAGTCCCTGACGGTTCACCTCCCCGACGCCGTTTACGTATGCGTGGCATTAACTACATCAGGCGGCGCTTGGCCGCCTCCTCGGGGCCAGGACCCTGCGGTCAAAGGTGCACGGGCACCCATTGGGCTCGGTCAAACTCCTCCCAACTCGCCGAAGGGTGCTTCGAAGCGGGCCTTGGCCCCCCAGTCCTCCGGCGCCCGACCGCTTCGGAGCATCCCCACACTGGTCAAAGAAGGCTACATCGCAGCAGGATCCCGCACCTCTGTGTAAGTAGTTTTCCCTATGAAAGTTATCGGAATTATCATGTGCGCTTCCACCCTCTCTCAATGCAGGGCTCTTGAGAGGAAAGAAGCGAGGGGCTACTGTTGGGGGAGATAATCCCGACGGATGAAGGGAGCCCACAACCAGGGGGTCTGAAGCCTGGCGCCGGAGGGGCCAGGGCCTGCGGGCGACAAAGCCAAAAGCCACCCTCCGGGAGAAGGATGCCGGAGGCCACCCTCCGGGAGAAGGATGCCGGAGGCCACCCTCCGGGAGAAGGATGCCGAAGGCCATCCCTCGGCCCGCGACAATGAATCCGGAGGGAGTGTTGGCGAGAAAAGGAAGGATAAGTATACGGGGAGACAGGATCATGATCCTCTGAGCCATGTCGGGCGGCGCAGGCAGCGCCCGACACGGCTGATACACTGTCAGAGTCGAATCTTCTTGTCTGTACTGTGTATAGTCCATTTTGTCTGTACTACCGACCGACGCCTGGCCATGTAGCGGTTGGTGGTCCAGAGGCGTTTGATCCTCTGGACGGGGCGCCCTATAAATACCCCCCAACTACAGTTGTAACCACACACGCTCAAGGAGCACTGAATACACTACGTCCCTACATTTCCACTAAAACATGCTGGTCCGATCCGTCGTTCCAACACGGGGGTCCATCGCCACAGCTGGGGCTGCACTCTCCTCCATGACGTAAGGAGGCGAGAAAGAAGCAAGAAGCTAGCACTCAGAGAGCAGGCGGTTGCTGCCAAGAGCAAGGAGAAAGAGGGCGACAAGTGGGCGGGGGAAGTATAGGCCGTGCGCCGCGAGGCGGGGTATATTTAAGCGCAAGACCGCCGCCGGTCCATCTTCCGCTCGCTCACCGCGTGCGCGCAACGGTCGCGCAGCGCCCACATTTAAGATTCAACCGGCGCCTCGGGCGCGCCAGTCCCTGACGATTCACCTCCCCGACGCCGTTTACGTATGCGCGGCATTAACTGCTTCAGGCGGCGCTTGGCCGCCTCCTCGGGGCCGGGACCCTGCGGTCAAAGGCGCGCGGGCACCCAATGGGCAAGGTCAAACTCCTGCCAACTCGCCGAAGGGTGCTTCGAAGCGGGCCTTGGCCCCCCGGTCCTCCGGCGCCCGACCGCTTCGGAGCATCCCCAAACCAGTCAAAGAAGGCTACGTCGCAGCAGGATCCCGCACCTCTGTGTAAGTAGTTTTCCCTATGAAAGTTATCGGAATTATCATGTGCGCTTCCACCCTCTCTCAATGCAGGGCTCTCGAGAGGAAAGAAGCGAGGGGCTACTATTGGGGGAGATAATCCCGACGGATGAAGGGAGCCCACAACCAGGGGGTCCGAAGCCTTGCAGCGGAGGGGCCAGGGCCTGCGGGCGACGAAGCCGAAGGCCACCCTCCGGGGAGAAGGATGCCGGAGGCCACCCTCCGGGAGAAGGATGCCAGAGGCCACCCTCCGGGAGAAGGATGCCAGAGGCCACCCTTCGGGAGAGGATGCCGGAGGCCACCCTCCAGAGAGAAGGATGCCGGAGGCCATCCCTCGGCCCGCGGCAATGAATCCGGAGGGAGTGTTGGCGAGAAAAGGAAGGACAAGTATACGGGGAGACAGGATCACGATCCTCTGAGCCGTGTCGGGCGGCACAGGCAGTGCCCGACATGGCTGATACGCTGTCAGAGTCGAATCTTCTTGTCTGTACTGTGTATAGTCTGTTTTGTCTGTATTACCGACCGGCGCCTGGCCATGTAGCGGTTGGTGGTCCAGAGGCGTTCGGTCCTCTGGACGGGGCGCCCTATAAATACCCCCCAACTACAGTTGTAACCACACACGCTCAAGGAGCACTGAATACACTACGTCCCTACATTTCCACTAAAACCTGCTGGTCCGATCCGTCGTTCCAACACTGACGCATGCAATTATTACCTGCGCATTTTGAAGCCACCTTCGGTCCAAGCTCCGAAGGCCTTTTTTCCTGAAGTTGTATTTTCTGTCATTTGTCCCAAGGGCGCACACACCCCTTCATCTCGAAGGCCTGCGAGCGAGGGGCTACTGTTGGGGGAATAAGTTTCCCTTAAACAGGGGCCAAATCATGTCAGCCTCCGACAGCCTTCGGCCTAGATCCCAACACTGTCGAAGCCTGTTCCTTTCTGAAGAAATTGTTTCCAAGTCCCAAGGTTCACTTCGAGGCCCTCTGGAGCAAGGCCTCCAAACCCCTTTGGAGCCTCAGTTCGGAGCCCCAGTTCAGAGCCTCAGTTCGGAGCCCCAGTTTAGAGCCCCGGTTGGGAGCCTCAGTTCGGAGCCCCAGTTCGGAGCCCTAGTTCAGAGCCCCAGTTCGGAGCCTCAGTTCGGAGAGCTCCGGCCCCTACTCCGAATCCAGCAAATATTTACACCTTGCTAAAGTGTAGAGGCCATACCAGGGGCCCCTCTGCCCCTAGTATGTCGTTTTGCTGGTCAAGAAGTGACGTTGTCTGGCACGTCTGTAAAACTGTAAAGCACTTTTGTACAATAGCTAGCTCCTTTTCCCCTCTTTGCCCCTATGAGTTTAGGACTTATAGAGGGCATTTTGGTCTTTTCCTTTGGTCTGCGTGCCTATAAAAGCAGGGCCAAGCCCTTGTAACAGGATAGCTTCTCCAGGGGCCATGAAACCCTGGAGTTCACTACACCACACTGAGGCATACCATGCCAAATCCACCACAGACTAGACGTAGTGCTATTATCCCCTAGGGGAGGTCCGAACCAGTATAAATCCTTTCTCCCTCTTAGAGAACCCTTCGAGGTTCATTTTACACACCATACACACACATGCAAAACCTGTGATGTAGCTAACACAATTGCTACAACAATAACCAGCATTGCCATCAAGAAAACTCAGTACCTTATGTCCCGAGGCGTCGTTGATCAGCATGTCGGCTATTGTCATCGGATACTCATCTTTTGGAGTGGCTCTGTTTAGATCCCTGAAATCAATGCATACTCGTATCTTGCCGCTCCCTTTCTTCTCTACAGGCACAATGTTAGCAACCCATTCCGCGTACCTGCATGGCCTAATAAATTCAGCCTTAAGTAGTTGTTCCACTTCCTCCTTAACTCAGTCATAGACGGCCGAATTCAAGCGGCGGGGAGGTTGTTTATGGGGACTAAACCCGGACTTGATGGGCAGCCGATGCTCCACGAGCTCGCGACTTAGTCCTGGCATCTCGCTATATTCCCATGCGAAACAATCAACATACGACCGAAGTAACTTTATTACTTCAGCCTTTTCATCAGACTGTAAATGTTAGTTTACAAAAGTCAGCCTTGGAATGCTACCATTGCCTATATCAACCTCCTCCAAGGGATCGGCAGACACAAAACCTTGTCCTAATTTTTCTACTTCAGTAAAGTCCTCGATGGCTTCGGCAATACCATCTTTATTAGACCGATACTGCTCCACTCGAGACTTTAGCCAATCTAGATTATTCTTGCTAGACATGACTACTAGTACAAAAATAGTCGTGCTACTCCAGCCGGCTTTACATACACTGGTACAAACCGTCCTCCGGATACGCTAACAAAGTCATAATCTGAAAGATCTCT
Source organism: Zizania palustris (assembly GCA_019279435.1). NCBI lineage: Eukaryota > Viridiplantae > Streptophyta > Magnoliopsida > Poales > Poaceae > Zizania > Zizania palustris. The sequence goes on along the minus strand of JAAALK010000289.1, from coordinate 68,464,862 downwards.
ACCTGATAGACACTCTACTTTGTTATGGACGGCGTCGACTGATACATCGGCCAATGCTAGTTGGGCTGAAGTATCCGTGGGGATGACTTCTATCTCATCGCCGTCCCACTGTATCAGGCACTGGTGTAGAGTAGAGGGGATGCAATAGTTTGCATGGATCCAGTCACATCCGAGTAACACACTATAGTTACCTTGTACGTCGACGACGAAGAACAATGTTGGCAACATCTTGTTGCCCACCATCAACTCCATAGAGAGTACTCCCTTGGATTCAGAGCTCTCGCCGTTGAAACCGTTGAGCATCAAGTTGGTCTTCTTCAGGTCATCTTCGTCCCTACCAAGTTTCTTCAACAATGAATAAGGCATTAGATTAACTGTGGCGCCGCCATCGACGAGCATCTGGGAAATCGGCTTCACATCGATGTGACCCCTGACATAGAGAGGCTTTAGATAGCGAGCTGAGTCCTCGACCTTCTCGAAGACGGCGCTACGTGGACCGAGGTTTAATTGAGTGAACTCGGCCTCATCCCGTGGTGGTGCAAACTCAGCGGGTAATGTGACGATGTTGATGTCCATCGTCTGAGGTGTGGGCCCCTCAGAGACGCGCGAGTAATCATTGTCAAGCATGTCGTCCTCGTCGTCGCTTGGACTAGGCACCGGGTTGGTTATCTCAACCGGCTTCTCTCTCCATACCTGCTTTGTGGCTGGCCGATGGCAGATTTCTTCGAAGATAGCATCACGCTCGGCCTCAACTACCTTCTCGCGCATTTCCTGTGCCCGTAGCCTTTGCATGCGTCTCTTCTATGATTTGGACATGCCTGGAGGAGCCCAAGATGGCTTTGGATTGGTGCCTGGAGCTACTGTTTGACCCTTGTCAATCCTGGCCGAAGTGTGCCCTTCGGCCTCGGGCGCCCTGTGTTCGAAGGGGGCTTCGCTGCATACCCCGTTGAATGGATCGGCCTCGTCCGGACGATTGAACCAGGCTTCGGCGCAGAGTCCGGCCGAAGCATGCGGCTTACCTCCGTTAGCCTTCGGTGACAAAATCTTCGGGATTGGGACTTCCTGAGACCCAACTCTGATAGTTATGGCTTCGGATTCCCTGACCTCGGCCTCCGCGTGCTCGCACCCTTCGGCTTCACTCTACAGGGTCTGACTCGGAGGTACCACAGACAGTTTGTTGACGATGCCCCCTCTGCTGCGTCTGTTTGCCCCTGCCATCCATAATACTAAAGGAAAACAAGGCATAGGGTTAGTCTGCGGAGGGTACCCTGACCCTCCAGGAGAAGAATGCCGGAAGTCGCCCTCCGGGAGAAGGATCCCAGAGGCCGCCCTCCGAGGGAAGATTGCCGGGGGCCATCCCCCGGCTCGCAGCAGTGAAGCCGGAAGGAACGTTGGCGAAAGAAAGAAGAATAAGTGTACTAGGGGATAGGATCGCGATCCTCTGGGCCGTGTCGGGCGGTGCAGGAGATCGCGATATGGATGATACGGTGTTAGAGTCGAATCTTCTTGTCTGTACTGCGTATAGTCCGTTTTGTCTGTACTACCGACCGAGGCCTGGCCACTTGGCAGCTGGTGGTCCAGAAGCGCTCGACCTGTCGGGTAGGGCACCCTATAAATGCCCCTCAACTGTAGTTGTAAGGGCAGGCTCAAGGAGCATTGAATACACTATCCTCGTTTCCACCAAGAAAACCTGCTGGTCCGATCCGTCGTTCCAACAAGGGGTCATCCGGGAAGTGAGTCATACTGACTGGTTGTCTAACCTAGTGTTTGTCCAGAAGAAAACATCTGGCAAGTGGCGCATGTGTATCGACTTTACTTCTCTGAATAAAGCTTGCCCTCGTGACCCCTACCCCCTGCCCCGCATTGACCAACTAGTTGACTCCACAGCTGGAGCAGAGCTCCTCAGTTTCCTCGACGCTTATTCAGGATACCATCAGATCTGGCTAAGCCCCGAGGACCAGGTGAAAACAAGTTTTGTCACTCCAGCCGGAGTATTCTGCTACCTCCGGATGCCCTTCGGCCTTCGCAATGCCGGGGCATCCTTCTCCAGGCTAATCTCCAAAGCCCTGGGCCATCAGTTAGGACGCAATGTGGAAGCATACATGGACGATATCGTCATCAAAAGCGCCACCAAGAGCCACCACGGATCAGACATAGCTGAGACCTTCGACAGCCTCCGGCGATGTGGAATCCGGCTCAATCCGGACAAATGTGTCTTCGGAGCACGCGCAGAGAAGCTGCTTGGGTACCTCGTTTCCAGCCGGGGCATCGAAGCCAGTCCAACACAAGTTCATGCGCTACAGAACATGGCCCCCCTCAGAACCTGAAGCAAGCGCAAAAGCTGGCCGGGCGGTTGGCGGCCCTCGGGCGCTTTCTGGCAAAATCAGTAGAGCGTAGCCTGCCCATCTTCAAGGCGCTCCGAAGTTCTAAGCATTTTGAGTGGACCCCCGAGTGTCAGGACTTCTTCCGACAAATGGAGGACACTAGACCACAGCACAGAATTCCCTACCAACGTCTGTTGGGAAAAGTTAACATATACCGACCGACAGTTAGTCAGTAAAACTAGCGACAAATTGTTGGTCGGCAATAATTACATATCATATCAGACTGTTGGTCGGTAAAGCTAATATTTTTATTGTCTAACAGCTGGTCGGCAATAGTGTTTTTACTGATGAACCGTTGGTCGGTAAATGTCGTCCGTCGGTAATGGGCTTAATTTCAAAACCCTAAGTCCATCCCGTATATATATTCCCGTGAATCCCTCATTCCCTTCTGAGACCCGCCGCCTCTCTTCCACAGATCTGCCCAGGACCGCCAAGAATCCCAACTCCCCGGTTGCGCCGTCCGCCAAGAATCCGCCGTCCGGCGAGCCCGTGTCCGCCGCCGCCGCCGAGGTCCGCCGAGGTCCGCCAAGAATCCGCCGTCGCCGCGCCGCAGCGCTTCGGCACCGTCGCTCTCTCGGACGTGCGGTTCGTGCGGCGGCTCGGATCCGGGGACATTGGCAGCGTCTACCTGGCCGAGGTCAAGGGGAAGGGCGGCGACGGCGGAGGGAGCGGGAGTGGGGGCGTGGCCGCGCTGGTCGCCGCCAAGGTGATGGACAGGAAGGAGCTCGCGGGGAGGAACAAGGAGGGCCGCGCGCGCAGCAGTGACAGCAGCGGCGAGGGGGAGGGGCCGCGCCACGTCGGTCCGGTGCCGATGGATCTCCCGCCGCTCTCCCACCATGCGCTCTTCGGCGCCGTCCGATCCGCCGACGCCGCCGCCGTCGGCCGCCTCCTGGCCGACGCGGAGGCCTCCGGATCCACCCCGACGCTCGCCGCCGCGGTGACGGACGCCGGGGAGACGGCGCTCTACGTCGCGGCGGAGGCCGGCTCGGAGGAGGTCGTCCGCCTCCTCATCCCGCTGTACGACTTCGAGGCCGCCACCATCCGCTCCCGCCTTGACCTCGACGCCTTCCACGTCGCCGCTAAGCAAGGCCACACCGGTGAGCTCTGCCTGCCTCCCATCTGATGCGATTCTTCTTACAAATGAATTAGAGTCTGTGGTTGTAATTGCTTCATGTTTCGGGCTCAGGACTAACTATGTTGGTAATTATAGCTGAGCTTCATTGCTTCGTCTGAACTGGTGGGAGTACTGGTGTATAGAGATGAAAAATCAGAGCTTAACTGCTAAGCTGATCTGGATAGTTTTTTTGCTGTTTGATGTGTCGAACATTAAAGTTCGATTGACGAATGATTGGCTATGTGTATGACAATATTATTAGGTTAAGGGAGGTATTGAAGTTTATGGTCTTACAAGTGCTAGACATAGTGGTTATTTGTACTTAGTAATTACAGAGAGATCGATATGTGGACAGCCACAGTTCATATGAATCGCAGTTTTCTCATGATCTCATCTATATCTATTCTTTTATAACATTAATTCAACGAAGGTATTATTCTTACATAGCTGAAAATGCTAACAGGGGTTGTGAAGGAATTCCTAGGGCGGTGGCCTGAGCTATGCTTTTATAACATTAACTCAACGTGCGTGACAAGAAGGCAAACACAGCTTTGCACATAGCTACACGAAAATGGAGGCCCCAGGTATGATTCTTTGCTAAAATCATGCAGTGGTATATTCTTCTCTGTTCGGCTGATGTTGTTAGTTTAAGTATACTATGCCTGGGGAATGTGTAGCAATGTTGTTACTATTAGGCATTCCGAAATTTCTATGCACAATTTATATGCACTCAGTCACTCACTTTTCTATATCATAAACTTGTGATTCCATTCATACATCATAAAAAAGTATAGCATGATGTACCTATCTTACTAGATTACTCTTTAGTATCTTTGCACATCATGTTGAAGTGGTTGCATTCAGTTGTTCCGACTCCCTGTAACTATAATGCTAGGTTACTTGGCTAACCTTTTATTTGGCTCTCCACGCGCACTACATTCCCAATCCCCTAGCTTTAATTAGAGCTAAACTGAATTGACTTTATATTAGATTTGTAATAAATCTATTGACATGGTTTATCTTATTGACATGTTTTGTAGGAAGGAAAAAGGCAAGCTACCATTTTGGGGGCGAATGGATTAGTAGCTTTTTGGATTAATGTATGTCGTGGTAGACGACCTTCTAGCCATTGTTTGGGATCATCAAGGCCGATTATTTTTGTGAACTTGTTATGGATGATTATGACTTTCACACTAAGTGGTGGATGAACTTGTATTTTTTAGTAATCAATACAATGAAAAGATCGTGTATGGTTGACTATCAATTCTTCGTTTAATTATGGTCAGTTATGTTCACTTATGTTTTGAGAGATGATTGGTTGGCAATAGGCTATGAGAGTATAGTCAAGTGTTGGTCGGTAAAATTTCACACTATCAGACTGTTGGTCGGGAAAAAGATTTTGAGCTATGCCTACTGATAGTCGGTCGGTAAAAGTCTAGTGTCCAACCGTCGGTCGGGAAACGAACGTCGGTCGGGAAAGAATTTGTTGGTCGGTAAAAGTTTTTATCCCCGACCAACAGTTGGTCGGCAAAAAAATGTTGGTCGGGAAAGAGCTTTGCCTACCGAACTTTTAGTGACCGACAAGGTTGGTCGGGAAAACTCTTTCCCGACCAACATTCGGTCGCTAAAAGTGGTTTTCCCTACCAACTTATCTGTAGGGAATTCTATGCTGTGGTGTAGTGGCAATATCTCTCCGGCCTCGTGGCCCTCGCCACACCCCAGGCCGACAGCCCTTTATTGGTCTACCTCGCCGCCTCCGACACCGCAACGAGTGCGGCTTTAGTTCAAGAGGAGGAGCTCGGCGGGAAGCTAATCCAACGCCCTGTCTACTTCGTTTCCGAAGCCCTCGCCGGAGCCAAAGCTAGGTACTCCGAGCTCGAAAAGGTGGCCTACGCCCTCGTCATGGCCTCCCAGAAGCTCCGACACTACTTCCTGGCTCACGATGTCATCATCCCGACTGCCTACCCGCTAGGCGACATGTTCCGGAACAAGGACGCCACCGGCCGCATTGGAAAGTGGGCGGTGGAATTGGCCACGTTCGGGATCTCTTTCGTCGCCCGGACACCCAAATCCTCGCCGACTTCGTCGTAGAGTGGACGATGGCCCGCGAACCAGCGGGCGCCGAAGCAAGCGAAGGGGTTTGGACCATCTTTTCGGACGGTGCTTACTAGGCCTCGGGGGCTGGGGCCAGAGCAGTCATTGTCTCCCCATCCAGCCAGCAGGCCATGTATTCTGCTCGGCTGAACTTCAAGGCCACAAACAATATCGCCGAGTACGAAGGAGTCCTCTTGGGGCTCCGCAAGGCGCACGCGCTAGGAGCCGCACGTGTGGTCGTCAAGACCGATTCCCAAGTAGTCGCCGGGCACATCGACAAGAGTTTCCAGGCTAAGCACCCCGACCTCGCCTCCTACCTCGACTCCATCCGCAAGTTCGAAGCAGCCTTCAAGGGTATATCCGTCCAAAACATTCCGCGAGGCGAAAACGGCCAAGCCAACGCCCTCGCCAAAGCCGGGGCAGGGGCTCAAGCCTTGCCGACGGGGGCTTTTTTCGAGGAGCTCACCCATCCTTCGGCGCCCCCTCGCAGCGAGGCGTCCACCTCCACCTCCTCGGACGAGCTCCCACCGCCACCACAGCCAGCTCCAGTCCTGTGTATGGCTGATGCTGATTGGCGGGAGCCCATCCTGCGCATGCTCGCAGGTAGCGAAGATGACCATCCTAGACCAGACCAAGCTCGCCTGCAGCTCTGTGCGAGGTCATTCGAGGTTATCAATGGCATTCTATACAAGTCCGGAGTATGCTCCCCGCTACTCCGCTGCATCTCACACTCAGACGGAGTTGCCATGCTCCGAGAAATCCACGGGGGGCTATGCGGGAGCCACCTGGCACCGCGGGCCCTCGCAGGCAAGGCTCTCCGACAAGGCGTATACTGGCCCACCGTCGTAGCCGACGCCGAAGAACTCGTCCGCACCTGCCAGGGTTGTCAGTGGATGGGGCGGCGCAGTCACCGACCTCCAGCAAGCCTGCTACCCATCCCCCCTGTATGGCCTCTGGCCCGCTAGGGCATGGACCTCATCGGGCCACTCCCTAGAGCGAAAGGAAACCTGCGCTTTGCCGTTGTCGCCGTCGAATATTTCTCCAAGTGGGTCGAAGCGGAGCCATTGACCTCCATCACATCCCGAAGCGTCCGGAAATTCTTCTGGCAGAATATTGTGTGCCGTTTCGGAGTACCCAAGCAGCTCACATTGGACAACGCAACGCAGTTCGACGCCGGACCCTTCCGGGCATTCTGCGACGAATTGGGAGTCCAGCTCTGCTTCGCCGCCGTGCGGCATCCCCAGTCTAACGGAGTCGTGGAGCGAGCTAATGGGCACATCCTTTCGGGCCTCAATAAACGCATCGTCGGCTTAGCCAAAGGGTTATGGCCCGATGAGCTGCCGAAGATCTTGTGGTCCATCCGGACAACCACTTCCCGGGACACCGGCTTCACTCCATTCCGTCTCTTGTTCGGCGACGAAGCAATGACCCCAACGGAGCTCCGAGCCGGTTCGCTGCGCGTCACAGCACCCGAGGACGATGACGAGCACCCCATCTCCCTCGACCTGGCCGAAGAGACGCGTCTCCGAGCCGTCGCCAACCTATCCCAGTATCAGAAAGAGACCAAAGCTTGGTACGATCCCAAGGTCAAGCGCAATTAGTTCCAACTGGGGCACCTCGTCCTTCGCGCGGTGGTCGCTCCCACCAAGCTAGGCAACAAATGGGAAGGATTGTACATTATCACAAGGTTTGGGCGACCAGGATCCTACCGGCTCGCCACCCTAGAAGGCGAAGAGCTGAAGCATACTTGGCATGCGGAGCACCTGAAGCGCTACTTTCCGTAGAGTCATCACTGTATTCCGCTAACGGCCGATGGCGCCTGCTTTTGTATCCTAATTGTGTAATAAAATCACCAGACAAATATTTTTGCCCAGCACAAAATGCGCAACGACTCTAAGAATTTCGCTTCACCGAAGCAATCGGGTTCCGAGCTCCGACTCGATGCACCCTCGCTATCGGGTTCCGAGCTCCGGCTCGACGCACCCTCGCTATCGGGTTCCGAGCTCCGGCTCGACGCATCCTCGCTATCGGGTTCCGAGCTCCGGCTCGACGCACCCCCGCTATCGGGTTCCGAGCTCCGGCTCGAACGCACCCTCATTCTCGGGTTCCGAGCTCCGGCTCGACGCACCCCCGCTATCGGGTTCCGAGCTCCGGCTCGAACGCACCCTCGCTTTCGGGTTCCGAGCTCCGGCTCGACGCACCCCCGCTATCGGGTTCCGAGCTCCGACTCGACGCACCCTCGCTATCGGGTTCCGAGCTCCGGCTCGACGCACCCTCGCTATCGGGTTTCGAGCTCCGGCTCGATGCACCCTCGCTATCAGGTTCCGAGCTCCAGCTCGACGCACCCCCACTATCGGGTTCCGAGCTCCAGCTCGAACGCACCCTCGCTCTCGGGTTCCGAGCTCCGGCTCGATGCACCCTCACTATCGGATTCTGAGCTTTGGCTCGACGCACCCTCACTAGTGGGTCCCGGGCTCCGGCTCGACACTCCCTCGCACTCGGACTCCTAGATCCCATCTGAAGTGTGCCGCCCCCGTACGTGGGATACATTCAACGCGCCTTCCTCCTAGCTGGTTAGCGCCCAGCCGGCAAACCGACTACCCGCTAAGGGGGGAAGGGAAGGAGCAAGGCGAAAGGCTTCGACCGCACATATCGGAAGCACGGAGGGCGTACAATGTTTATTACAAGTCAAAGACGGAAAAGAAGAGTCAAGAGAAATTTTCATCCAAGCCAAGCAAGAAACGAAGGCCCCCTCGGCTGGAGGGGCCACCAGTGCCGGAGCGTGTTTCGGGCATATGTCCAGGCACGCTTCGCGCGGACCTCTCCTTTCTTTTCTTCCGCTCCTCCTCCTTCTTCCGGGCGGAAAGGCCCTCTGGTCCTCCTGAAGCTGGGCCCAGCTGCGCAGGTTATCCCCCCCCGAAAGGCGCTTCGTCTAAGCTGGCCTCTGTGTCGGACCAATCCACCGGCTCCGGAGATGAGGACGAAGAGCGGGACCCTGCCTCTTCTTCCTTGATGAAGCCCAGAACCCCCCGAAGGATGTCAGGATCCACGCGCCCATCGCCGCTACGGGGGAGGACGAAGCGTGCATGCCGGTTCGCCTTCAGGACCTCGAAGATGGCCCATTGATGTCGAAGAGCGTCGTCAAAATCAAGCACTTCGATATCGCGTTCGCAATCGCGGACACCCTAGATAAACCCCAGGAGGTACTCTTTATTAATATGCGATTAAGTTCCTAAGCTATTACAGGTTAACGCAGCGGAAGGTCGCAAAGAGGTTACACCTTCGGGTCCGGCCGGCGAGCCGAGGCCGAAGACTTCGAAGGATCCGGAGGACCGCGGCCACGGAGCGCCTCCTCCAGCCAAGCTTTGATCGCCTCGGGACCCTCGGTCTCCCAGACCGCCTTGAGCGCTCGCCAAGATCGATTCAGCGCGACGCTCGGCGTTCGAAGGTGATCTCCCACGAAGACGACCGGGTGCGGGCTCGAAGGCGAAGGAAGGGGAAGGCCGGACACCTCGAGATGTCGGAGGATTCCGTAAGCGGCCACCCGAGCAAACACTTCGCCGTACTGCGTTACGGTCAAGTGTATCTGCCGGACGGCGGACTGAATGAACTTCACCCGGCGAAGCAAAGACTCTCGGGCGATGTCGAACGCGCCGCACCCGGTGTCGTAGCACGCCAGCACCTGCCGGAGAGACACCGCGGTATCGGCCGCCGTCTTCCCTGCCTCAGTAAGGGCCTCGGTCATCTCCCCGTTCCGAGTGGTGAGGTCCGCCTCAGCCCGTTCCATCTGGGCCACTCGTACCCGGAGGGACTCCGCGCTGGCTGCCGCCTCCTCCCGAAGCCTGCCTGCCTCCGAGACCTGAGCTCGGAGAGAGGAAACCTCCCCTTCGAGTCGGCCTGCTTCCGCAGCCCGAGATCGAAGCGCCTCCGCTTCGGCAGCCCAGACCCAAAGGGCGGCAACTTCTGCCTCCAGCTCGTCGGCCCGAGCAGCCCGAGCCTGGAGCCCTTCCAATTCCACAACACGGGCCTTGAGGGAGCCCATCTCCGCCACTTGGGCCTCAAGTGTTTCGGCCCTCGCCGCATGGAGACGGAGGGCTTCGACTTCCACCGCCCACTCTCGAGCCAGCCCCTCCGCGGCATCCGCTCGAGCTGCGAACCTCGCGGTCTCCACCTCGTGGCATTGGCGTTCGGAGAGAAGGGCGATCATCTAACCCTGCGCCAGGGCAACCACCTGCGTGCGGGGAAGGTTAGCAAGAGAAGGGCTAGAGGCTCGTTGAAGGCACTCGAAGGACGTACATGGCCCACTGCGGTCTCGATGGCCTGGCCGAGGTCTAGGCCGTCGGACATCCCCAGCTCCTCTACCACTGGGGCTTCGCGGAGCCGCAGGTAATAGTTGTGGACCGGGGCCACCCTGGACGCGAAGTACTCGCTGTTCGCCAGGAAGGTGCGCAGGAGGGGCACCGTAGTACGCGCGCCCCGGTTGGAGGTAGGGGCCCGAGGTGAGCCCCTAGTGCCCTCGGCCGCATCCGGAGAAGCCCCTTCAGAGGCCCCCGCCTCCGCACCGGCTCGCTGCTCTGAAGCCTCCGTCGCATTGACAGGGGCTGCGGGCCTCGCGTCTGCGGCGTCGTCCCGAGGCAAGACGACTGGCTCGGCGACCTGGGCAGATGTGCCTGCGTAGATGAACGAGGTTGAAGTTCGAAGGAATCCCAGGGTTTGAAGAAAGACGGGTAAGCTATCTTACCTTCATCCGTGCCATCGCCAAGATCCTCCGAAGGCGGAGTTGGACCAGACGGGCTCGGGCGGAAGAAGAGGTCGTCGATGGAGTTCACGGGGGAACCTGCCGCCGCCGCGGCGAGCTCGGCTTCCATGGCCTCCCGCCCTTCAACGGCGCCGAGTGGGTCGGCCAGCCCGCCGCGATCCAGGCTATCTATCGCCCTGCTCCCGTGGGAGCCGACGGAGCCCCCCTCTGAAGTCGGTTGGTGCGAGGGAGAAGTCTCTAGAGGCGGCGTTGTCCGGGCGGCAGGGACCCCTCGCCTAGCCCCTGGCGCAGGGTCCGCGAAGCCCGAACGAGGGAGAGCACCTTCGGTCCTCTCGGTGCCCGAGCGGACGGGCGGAATTGGGTCCGGAATCACCGGAGGATCCCCTAACTCCGATTGAGCCCCGTCGCTAGATCCTCCTCCTTCGGAGCGGGAGGCAGAGGTTGGTTCCGGGGAAAGCTGCTTGGGCCCTTTCACTATCTTCTTCTTCTTAGAGGGGCGCCTGGGCGAGAGGCCACCATCGGGATCGCCCACCTTCCTCTTCGAGACATCCCGAAGGGCCTCACCCTCCGGAAGAGGCGGAGGCGAGAGCTCAAGAGCGCCCCACACTCGGTTGAAGCGCTCCTAGGAACCCACCAGTTCCAACCGTCGGGTGCGTTCGGCTTGGGTAGGGGCTCCAAGGATCCCCTCCGTCACGCGGGCCACCTCTTCGGGGGTCCGGGCCACAAGCGACCCTGTAGTCCAAAGGTCAGAATCAAGATACCCTCCAAGCAGAAAGCAGAGTCAAAGTAAACAAGCGTGAACGCTTACCGAGTTGGCGGGAGAGTTCCGCTGGCATCGATTCATCCCGGCTGCTCCGGAGCGACGCCGGCCATTCCTCCTTCAGCGGAGGGATTTCGAGGGCCACGAATTCCTCCGCTAAGTCGCGCATGCTCATTCGGCGAGCAACGATCTGAAGAAGCTTGATCCTCGCGGAGATCGAGCCAGAGTCAACTTCAACGCGCGCCTCCTTCCGGAACTAGATGTGGCACGGAATCCCAGCGAGTCCAGAGCTAAGCCCCACGTGGACATAGAACCACCGGCTCACCCATTTGGAGTACCACCTCTCGTTGATGGCCTTCGCTGGGAAGTAGTCCACGTACTTCCTCCGGAGTTGGAAATTAATGCTTCTGAAAGCTAGTATTTGACCTCCTTTCTTCTTTGGCTGGCAGAGGGCCTCGTGCATCTCCGCGAAGACCTCCATCCTTCCTTCACAGCCCTCGGCGTGCATGGCCCACTCAAAGATGGCGAGGCGGGCCACGGCGTTGGGAGACAGCTGCGGGAGCTCCACGTGAAACGCGTCCAGCACCCCGGCGAGGAGCTCCGAGGCGGGAAACCCTAGCCCCGCCTCGAAGAAAGCCTCGAAGACGACGACCTCGCCCTCTCGCGGCTGCGGGGCCGCCTCCCGACCCGGTCTCCTCGCCAGCGTCTCGGGACCAAGGCGGCCCCTAGTTGCTTGCTCGATCGATGCCTCCGTGCATGTAGATGGGCCGAGCTATAGGGTCTGCTCCCGGAACCGCTCCGAGGCAGGACGAAGCTCGCGCGAGCCGCGTGTTTCTAATGGGCCTGTGGTCGCCGCCACCGCTGCCATCTGGCGCTGCAGAAAGCGCGGATCCATCGCCATTGCCGGGGCGTCGCCCCTCGCCATCGCGCAAGGAGTGAGATGAGGACTAGCGCTCAAGGAGCAAAGTGGGTGCAGTCTGGTGTGGCTGGAGCGTGCGCGATGAAGTCAAGAAGGAGGAACCAGGCACGTAGCGGATGGTATTTAAGTACGGAGCCGTCAGTTTCCTCTTCCACTCGTTCCGTGTGTGAACGCGGTGGTTGCATGGCTCCTACATTTAATGTCTAACCGGCGCCTCGGGGCGCAGCGGCCTGCCGACGGTTCGCCTCCCCAACGCCAAGTGCACGCGCGCGGCATTAACTGCCTTGGGTGGCGTTGGGCCACCTCCTCGGGGCTGGAGCCCTATGGTCAAAGGCGCGTAAGCATCTGGGGAGCCGGTCAAACTTCTCCCAACCCATCGGGAAGGGGAATTCGAAGCGGACCTCCGCCTCCCGGTATGGCTGCGCCTGCCCGCTCCAAAGCTCCCCCGCGTCGGTTGAAGAGGGCTCACTCCGTGAGCCAGAATCCCAATGTAAGTTACGTTCTTCGTAGGAATCCCCGCGATTATCATGTGCGCTTCCATCCTCTCTTGATGCAGGGCTTCCGAGAAGAAAGAAGTGAGGGGCTACTGTTGGGGGAGATAATCCCGACAGCCGAAGCGGGACCCCCAACTAGGGGGCCCGATGCCCGACGCCGAAAGGACCGGGACCTACGGGGATAGAAGCTGGAGGCTCCCGGAGGCTCCGAAACCCCCCGGAGACCGCCCTCCGGGAGAAGGATGCCGGAGGCCGCCCTCCGGGAGAAGGATGCCGGAGGCCGCCCTCCGGAAGAAGAACGCCGGAGGCCGCCCTCCGGGAGAAGGAAGCCAGAGGTCGCCCTCCGGGAGAAGAATGCCGGAGGCTGCCCTCTTGGAGTAGAATGCCGAAGGCCGCCCTCCGGAAGAAGAACGCTGGAGGCCGCCCTCTGGGAGAAGGATGCTGGAGGCCGCCCACCGGGAGAAGAACGCCGGAGGCCGCCCTCCAGGAGAAGAATGCCAGAAGTCTCCCTCCGGGAGAAGGATCCCGGAGGCCGCCCTCCGAGGGAAGATTGCCGGGGGCCATCCCCCGGCTCGCAGCAGTGAAGCCGGAAGGAACGTTGGTGAAAGAAAGAAGAATAAGTGTACTAGGGGACAGGATCGCGATCCTCTGGGCCGTGTCGGGCGGTGCAGGAGATCGCGATACGGATGATACGGTGTCAGAGTCGAATCTTCTTGTCTGTACTGCGTATAGTCCGTTTTGTCTGTACTACCGACCGAGGCCTAGCCACTTGGCAGCTGGTGGTCCAGAAGCGCTCGACCTGTCGGGTAGGGCACCCTATAAATGCCCCTCAACTGTAGTTGTAAGGGCAGGTTCAAGGAGCATTGAATACAATATCCTCGTTTCCACCAAGAAAACCTGCTGGTCCGATCCGTCGTTCCAACACTAGACATGACTACTAGTACAAAAATAGTCATGCTACTCCAGCCGGCTTTACATACACTGGTACAAACCGTCCTCCAGATACGCTAACAAAGTCATAATCCGAAAGATCTCTACCTGATAGACACTCTACTTTGTTATGGACGGCGTCGACTGATACATCGGCCAATGCTAGTTGGGCTGAAGTATCAGTGGGGATGACTTCTATCTCATCGTCGTCCCACTGTATCAGGCACTGGTGTAGAGTAGAGGGGATGCAATAGTTTGCATGGATCCAGTCACATCCGAGTAACACACTATAGTTACCTTGTACGTCGACGACGAAGAACAATGTTGGCAACATCTTGTTGCCCACCATCAACTCCATAGAGAGTACTCCCTTGGATTCAGAGCTCTCGCCGTTGAAACCGTTGAGCATCAAGTTGGTCTTCTTCAGGTCATCTTCGTCCCTACCAAGTTTCTTCAACAATGAATAAGGCATTAGATTAACTGTGGCGCCGCCATCGACGAGCATCTGGGAAATCGGCTTCACATCGATGTAACCCCTGACATAGAGAGGCTTTAGATGGCGAGCTGAGTCCTCGGCCTTCTCGAAGACGGCGCTACGTGGACCGAGGTTTAATTGAGCGAACTCGGCCTCATCCCGTGGTGGTGCAAACTCAGCAGGTAATGTGACGATGTTGATGTCCATCGTCTGAGGTGTGGGCCCCTCAGAGACGCGCGAGTAATCATTGTCAAGCATGTCGTCCTCGTCGTCGCTTGGACTAGGCACCGGGTTGGTTATCTCAACCGGCTTCTCTCTCCATACCTGCTTTGTGGCTAGCCGAGGGCAGATTTCTTCGAAGATAGCATCACGCTCGGCCTCAACTACCTTCTCACGCATTTCCTGTGCCCGTAGCCTTTGCAGGCATCTCTTCTATGATTTGGACATGCCTGGAGGAGCCCAAGATGGCTTTGGATTGGTGCCTGGAGCTACTGTTTGACCCTTGTCAATCCTGGCCGAAGTGTGCCCTTCGGCCTCGAGCGCCCTGTGTTCGAAGGGGGCTTCGCTGCATACCCCGTTGAATGGATCGGCCTCGTCCGGACGATCGAACCAGGCTTCGGCGTGGAGTCCGGCCGAAGTATGCGGCTTACCTCCGTTAGCCTTCGGTGACAAAATCTTCGGGAATGGGACTTCCTGAGACCCAACTATGATAGTTATGGCTTCGGATTCCCTGACCTCGGCCTCCGCGTGCTCACACCCTTCGGCTTCGCTCTGCAGGGTCAAACTCGGAGGTACCACAGACAGTTTGTTGACGATGCCCCCTCTGCTGCGTCTGTTTGCCCCTGCCATCCATAATACTCCGAAGGAAAACAAGGCATAGGGTTAGTCTGTGGAGGGTACCCTGACCTGGATATGTACGGGGCCCACGGGGTCCCTGCCCAGTCATACGGCTGAGGCATCGATGGTTCTAGTGGCCTCGCCCACTATGAGCCGGACCCGTCACCGGGAGGGGGGTTTGGCCAAGTCGAAGGTGTCTCCGGCCACACCAGCGAAGGATCCTGCCAGGCCGGAGGTATGTTCGGCCAGTGCGGGCTGAACCCTCCCATCGGAGAAGTCTAGTGCGGTGCAGGGTTCGGCCATTGGGGGCCGAAGTTGTTGTAAAGGGGACCCGATGACCACTGGGGCTCAAAGTTGTTGTACATGGGGTTCGGCCATTGTGGCTCGGAACCATCGTGCGGAGCATCAGGCCACCATGGCCCGAAGCCTTCATTCGGACCATTAGGCCACCGTGGCCCGAAGCCTTCGTGTGGAGGGCTCGCTGGCTTCGGCCCGAAGCCACCCTTCGAAGGTCCTGGCCCCTTCGGCCATTTTAGCTTAGTGCGTGGACATGCTTCTTTGGCCCTTCTCTCATGTTTGTGCAATAGCATGTCATATGTTACCTTCGGCCTCTTGCGATTACATCTTTCCCGTTAGCAGATTCAGCCTGTTCTGGCCGAATCAATACCTTCTTTTCGCCGAGGTCGACGGCGTTGACTGGAAAATGATCTTTATCCAGCTTCATCTTAGGATCATGGTCTATCTTCAATCGTCCTTCCTCTATGGCCGATTGTATCTGACGTCGAAAAACATTGCAATCGTTAGTATTATGAGAATGTGAATCATGCCACTTACAGTATGGATGTTTCTTTAACTCGTCGGCAGGTGGAATGACTTGACCTTTGGGTGACCTGAGAAGCTAGCTTTTTAAGAGAAAGTCAAATATTTTATCACACTTAGTTACATCAAACGAGTACTTGACCTCATTGAGTCGATTCTTTGTTGGGGAAGGTCGTAACTCGGAGCAGGCTACGACCGAAAGTAGCGACCAGAGGGGGGTGAATGGGCGCCTAAAAAATTCTTGCTAAACTATATTTTAATCCCAACACCCAAATGAACTTAACTGGACAAATAATATTTGCGAAGCAAATTTCAGGAATTAAAGTTGTCTAGCAAAAAAATTTACCGGTGTCCTAATTAAAATGATATTAAAAATAATCTAAATAAAAATATTGTAGTAAATAAAAAACACCTAGATAAATCACAAGATATTTATATTGCAGTCAAAAAGTAAATTACTAATCAATTGGGTAAAAGCTTGGATTATCCAGAGATTAATATAGTAATAAACCTAAAACATTTCATGTAAATCTAGAATGAAAATAATACTACGACCAATAATAAAATCTTCTTTTTATATGAGCAGATTAAAATAATTAAGTACTAAAAATATTTTGACAGATTAAATTACCCACAAAATTTCTAAACAAATTTTCAACTAATTAATTAATAGATGATTATCTCTAAAAACTAATCTACTAAAAATAGGAGATCAAAAACCTTACCTGCGTCATCCTGAGACATGCGCCTCGGTCGCCGTGCATGTGGGGCCCGCCTGTGGATGCAACGCCGCCGTCCGCTACTGTGCAACACTCCAGCCGGTGCCTGGCCACACACCGAAATGCACACTCCGGAATCCCGTGATCTCGCCTTGCACCGTGTGCACAAAGCTGAAACACACAGGCTGCTGCTGGCCGTGGGCCCCGCGCGTGAAGAGAGAGCTGCTGCCGGTGAAAATACAACACAGCACGCCTAGCCGTGAATCTTCGCTGCAAGAGATTGCTTCCTGTAGCCATGCGGAAGGACAACAAATAAAATGCCTCGGTAAGCGTGCGCCTGGATCTCCACGATGACGCCCACGCCTTGGAAAATAAACGAAAGCCAAACAAAATTTGACGTCGGCGATATAGAAAACAATTTCGGTGACTAAAAATTTTGGATTGTAGATTGATCTCTAAAAACAGTCATCTATCCCTAGGGGGATAGGGGCCTATTTATAGGCAAATCCTAATACATGAAAAGACTAATTTACCCTCGGGTAAAATAAACTGACTCTAAAATAAATTCCGAAAATTACTAAACTATTCTTAAAAAATCACCTGACTCAAATAAAAATATTTTAAACTTAAAAACTAAATATTAATATCCTAGAAACGAATTAATTATAGATTGTCAGTTTTACGCCGAAACTGACAAAGCGTCCACCGTCTTCGCACCGGGTACATGGATTGGGCTGACCCGACCCCGCAGCTTCCTCAGCCCGGCAATCGCTCGCCGCCCGTGTACTTGAGTCAAACCCAGTCAACAAACCAGTGGATCATCTGTCGCTCCTAGCCATGTACCCGGATTGGGCTAGCCCGACTCCGCGGCTCCTCTTCCCAGCCATCGCTCACTGCCCATGTACCTGAGTCACATGCGCCTCAGACTCGGCAGGTCTTCATCTCTCCCTTCCTTTGACTTCCGTTGACAATCACTCATCACATCTGGAATATCAAAACCATATTCTTCAACATGGTTTCTCAATCTCCTCCTCGATGAGTGCATTGTCAACACCCATTTCAGCTCATCTCCAGAACCTGCAAAACATGTGGAAACAGAAAAACAAAGACAGAAGAAAATAGAAGAAAGAAAATAAAAGTTTAACCCTAATGACCAAAAGCTGAACAAAAGCAAGAAAAATGGTCATTATGGTTAACGAAAATTAAGCCTCCAAAACAAGTGCAAATCTCAGATTTACTAACAAGAATAAACTCCCCCTGAAATAAATCCCAGAGAAAGCCAAAAATATATCCAAAATTTCTCCCCCTTGTTGACAATTGGACTCATCAAGTGAGACTAAATGCACTTTAAAGAGACATAAACACAAACTCCCCCTGAAATGCAGCTCCCCCTCAAAAAAATGCCATGAATGCAGATGGAGTGCAGGTGGAGTGTGTGAAAAGCATGCTTCTTAGATATGATTAACTGCAATTACAACATCTAACGGGTATAGCAAAAGATATACTGTATAAGATACATGGCATGATCAGTGCAACAGATGATATCTTAAGAAAGTCATTAGCACGCATTTTCCGATTTTTGCAAACCAAAAGCATCACCACATTTTCTAGTTGACAAGCAAAGTAAAGCATGAGATGTAAAAGCTAACTGATATCTACCAAGATAAGCATTGTCCAAAATAAAGTGCTTCAGCAAACTTGTCATCTTTTTAAATTTCTCAGACTTTTTCTTTTTCCTTTTTATTTTTTCATTTATGCCAGGGGTTATTTGCATGTCAAACCTTATGCTAACCGACCAAGTCAAGCCTAGGCCAGAATTGGACCATCAGAAGCTTAAGACATTGGTCTTGGCATACATTACACCGTCCTAGTTCATACCAAAGTGTTATGGTAAGCAGTCCAGAACAATGCAATGCGACAAGGGAAACCCACCTGGATCTTTCCTAATAATCATAAAAATGCATAAATTTTTCATTTTTCTAGATTTTTTATCATTTTTATAGCACATTTTTCATATTTAAAGCATATAGATGTCCAAGTTGCATATCTGCATCTAAGTAAGGATCTAGCTACAAGGCATGTAAAAGATAGCGAAAGCATTCAGCCTACACATGCTAGTTACCAGAAGGAATGGTGATCATTTTTCAATTTTAAAGCATAAAAAAACCATGCATATGACAAATATCAGATATATCATGTGAACTGAACCAGAACATGATCATCGATAGGTAATCAAAAACATATACTAGCTAGAGAAAGTAAAGCAATTTAATCATATAGCAGAAGCAAGCTCAAAATGTGACTAATTATTATGCATGATATGAACGCACAAAAAAAGACTCAATAAAAATAAAGAAGAAAAAAAAACTGACTCAAAGTATCCAAAATAAAATGATACACAACTCCCAAATCAAGATCAATAATCATGAGTGGGAGCAAACGGTCTAATGCCAGGTTTAGCAAAAGTATTAAACCAGTGCCGAGCCATCTGCTCAAATGTAGGAAAGCAGAAGGAATCATATGAGTCTGGACAAAAACGTGGATCAAAGCGCGGTCCTCTGTTGAGAAACCATGTTGAAGAATGTGGTTTTGATATTCCAGATGTGATGAGTGATTGTCAACGGAAGTAAATGGAAGGGATAGATGAAGACCTGCCGAGTCTGAGGCGCATGTGACTCAGGTACACGGGCAGTGAGCGACGGCCGGGCAGAGGAGCTGCGGAGTCGGGCTGGCCCAATCCGGGTACATGGCTAGGAGCGGTAGATGATCTACTGGTCTGTTGACTGGGTTTGACTCAAGTACACGGGCGGCGAGCGATTGCCGGGCTGAGGGAGCTGCGGGGTCGGGTCGGCCCAATCCGGGTACTCGGTGCGAAGACGGTAAACGCTTTGTCAGTTTCGGCGTAAAACTGACAATCTATCATTAATTCGTTTTTATGATATTAATATTTAGTTTTTAAGTTTAGAATATTTTTATTCTGAGTCAGTTCATTTTTCTAAGAATATTTTAGTAATTTTCGGAATTTATTTTAGAGTCAGTTTATTTTACCCGAGGGTAAAGTAGTCTTTTCATGTATTAGGATTTGCCTATAAATAAGCCCCTATCTCCTTGGAGATAGTTGACTATTTTGTTTTTTAGATCAATCTACAATCTATAGTCCAACAAAATTTTCCATCGCAAGTTTTCTTTCTGGTCGCCGAACATTTCCTTTCTGTTCTTCGCGAAGTACAGTATTTTTATCTGGTTTTTAACCACGGCTGGTCTTTTGATCGACGGCGTCTCGGCCACAGTGGCGCGGCGATTTCCCACGGCGATCTTTATTTCTCCACGGCTGCGCGACGCCAGGAACCAGAAGCGGCAGCAGCCTCTATAGCAATCCGGCGCATGCATGTCAGCGGGCCCCACGAGCAACACTGTTCGGTAGAAAGGAAAACCACCCAGGCAATTGTTGTTTTCCACGGTGAGTCACGGGCGCAGAACTGCAGCTCCCAAGGCTGTGAACGTGCAGCACTAGGATTCCTGGAAGCCACTCAACGTGGGCCCCAGCGGGTGAATTTTGAAATGGCCAAATACTAGCGCAAGCAAACACGGCGGCCGGCGAGAATGTTTGGAACGAAAATCGAAATGTTGACGCTGGTATTTTAATCTCCTATTTTTCAGTAGATCCATTTTAATCTGTTAAAGTTTATTAGTTATCTCGTGTTACCTTTTTATTTGTATAATATGCTAATATAAAAAGAATAGAAAAATTTATTAGTCACAGTTAATATTTTTTTTGCAATATTTTCGGGTTAATTTCGAATTAATTTTATTGATCCATGTTTTGTTTATTTAATTAGTATTTTATTTTTAGACTGAGCTATTAACATTTCGAGTTTTATCTAGGAGTTTTTATTTACTGCAGTATTTATATTTAGTTTATCTTTGATATCATTTTAATTAGGACACCAGTCATTTTTAAGCTAGACAACTTTAAATCCTAAAATTTGCTTTGAAAATATTTTTGTCTGGTTAAGTTCTTTTGGATGGTGGGATTAAAATATAGTTTAGCAAGAAATTTTTAGGCGCCCATTCACCCCCCTCTGGTCGCTACTTTCGGTCCTACAAGTGGTATCAGAGAAGGGTTAGATTTTTCTAATATCTTAACCGATTCAAAACCTAGGTAGTGACCATGACGTTTTCAGGTAAAATCCCATCCCTAGAAGCTTTTGGTTATACTTATTGGAAGACTCGCATGCGAGCATACCTTATGAGCCAGAGCTCGGACATATGGGAGATTTGTGTTCATCCTAGTTTCACCATTACGACTAGTTCGTACCAAAGCAGGCTTCGCAGTTTGCAACACTCGTCAACAACCTTCGCACATCAACTTCGAAGCAGGCTTTGGCACGACTGCTTCGAAGTAGGCTCCAATGTTGCAGGCTTCGATCGACTACCTTCAACAACTACAGGCTTCGCATCATACAGGCTTCGTCAAGTTTCGAACAGGAGACAAATTTTGAACAGTATCCTCTCATCTCTTCTTATGTACACTCAAATTAATTGCGGTGATGGTTTGTTTCTGTGAACCTTGATCTGCTCATGTTTTAAATGATTTGTTAATCTGCCTATTAGCATTGTGTTGGTGTTTCTTTGTCTAGGACACCAGTCGTTTATAGGCTAGATACTTTTAGGCTTTGACGATCTGTTTACGTTTTCCTACTAAGTCGTTTGAGGTGTGTTGGGTGTTGGGAGCAGGCCATTGATTCGAAAGAATTTTTTAGGCGCCCATTCACCCCCCTCTGGTCGCTACTTGCGGTCCTACAATTGGCCGTGACTCCTTGCGGACGCTTGGGGTGGGGGCACTGGTGGGAGTAATGCCCTTCCTAGCAGCAGTTGAAACAGATCACGGGCTTGCCGTGCTTGTCGTGCAGGACCTCTCCTTTCTTGGCAAGGGCGGATGGAGCAGCTAATGCGGCGAGAGTGGGGTGAGGATGTCCTGTTCCCGAGTTGGTGGTGGGTGGTGTGGGACGGTACACTGGGCACGGGTGATATTGGGGCGCCGGTGGGGGAGGTGCAAAACATGGCCTCTGCGCCATTCCTTGATTCTGGCGGAAGGCGATCATCCTCTTCTTCTTCAGGTCGACCTTGTTCTGCTCGGTCTCCTAAATGATGGCCTTGTTGACCAACTTCTGAAAGTTGGCGTAGTCTGCGGAGACCAACTGAAGGGAAAGCTCGTCCTTCAGCCCCCGGAGAAACTTGGACTGCCGAGCCGTATCCGTACGGACTTCCTCCAGCGCATACCGGCCCAGCCAGTTAAACTCGTGCAGATATTCCGTCACAGACCTGCTTCCTTGTTGCAGGTCCCTAAATTCCTGCTGTTTTTGGGCAATAATGTCGTCGAGGACGTGGGCAGCGCGGAAAGCGGCGGAGAATTCCGCCCAAGTATGGACGTGTCCCTCTGGCAGAGTCTCACGCAGGTTATCCCACCATTCAGCGGCGGGTCCCTAGAGTTGGTGGGCAGCGAAGGCTACCCTCTCCTGTTCAGTGTAGGTCAGGAGATCCAAATTTTTCCCAATCGTTCTTAGCCAGTCACCAGCCTCCATGGGGTTGGTGGTGCTAGAGAACGTGGGAGGGCAGACGCGGAGGAATTCTGATAGCTGTAAAGTAGGTGTCGAAGCAGGAGTGGCGGGACGTGGGGGCTCGGGCTACTGTTGGTGCAGACGGAAAAGTTGAGCTTGTTGCTCCTGCATCTGATTTTTTTGTTGTTGCATTTGATTCAACAGCGTGGCGATCAACTGGTTTTGATTGGCCATCATTTCGGCCAGGGTGGGGTGATTGGCGACTGGGGCCTGCCTTTGCCCCGTTGCTCCCCATTGGGGCAGATTTCTGTTGTCCCCTCCGTTCTGGGGAGCATCGGATCCCTAAGTGTTGGTCATCCTAGAGTTTTCTAAAACAGACAAATTTTAGGGGGAATGTGGCTAAGTTTTATTTCCAAAAAGTGTTATACTAAGACTATTACATATAGATCCTTTATTTAGTCTTCACCCATGCCTTATATTTGACATGAGTGGCAATACAATCAAAACAACTAAAATGAAACAAACGATCGTAAAACTACGTCTAAGGCAGCTCGGGGGATGACTCGATCACAGGCTCGGCGGAGAGGGTCGGTGCAGGGGTGGTGGAGCTGGAGGGCCCGACGGGAGAGGCACTGCGGGAGATCCTCTTGGGCCTAACTGTGGGGATCCGGAGTGACTTCGCTTGCGGGGCAGAAGGGGAGCGACCTCCTCCAGGTCCTTCTGTAGCTCTCGAATATGGTGGCGTAGCTGCGTGGTGTCGGCGACACTCTGGCGTAGGAGCTCATTCTGACGCCTCAACTCCTCCACCTCGGTGGCTAAACGGTGCCCCTACTGGACACAGAGTGGCATCAAGCAGAGCCTCTGCCTGGAGCTCGTCCATTGCCTCCAATAGGCGTATAGTGTGGCCGACGACGGAGTGGCGCTAGGAGAGTGTGCTGACGTAGACACTATACGGGCTCCCCGGAGTGCGCATAGGCATGAAGCGATAGTCCATGTCGTAGAGATGGATGTCGTAGATCACCCGGAGCTCGGTGAGGGCTTGAAGTGCGGTGCGCTGACTAGCCACCAAAAAGGTGGGTCCTCACAGTAGCTCTCATTCTCGTCGGGGAAGACTCCGTGGAACATCGGTTCATGCTCGAACCCGAGGAAACTAAAGAGCATGCGAAGCTCGCGGACGAATCCAGCCTCATCGCGGAGAGTCCCACTCATGGTATGGACCTGCATCTACAAAAGAGAGAAATTTTTTGTGAAACTCTAGAAGATGAGAGGGTAAGTAGTTTTGTAAGAAAATATGGCTAATATAAATCCTAGGGTCAGGTCTGTTTGGCTTCTTACAGTCAAGTCAGCTCTGATACCATCTTGTAACGCCCGGATTTAATAAATCCAGACTTTTATTGAAATTCCATAGAAAATCAATAAAACAAGATGTTCATCACACGACCACATACAACACGACAAGCATTCATGGTTCATAGACCATATTAGTACAAAAGTGTTAAAGTAAAAGAGAAACTAATAAAATAAGGGTCCTAGATGAACGCCTCCTTCCAGTCTCGCCTTGACTGGGTCGCTACTCCAGACCTTCATCCTCCTCATAGTAGACGGGCTCTGGTGGTGTAAGTCAACGGGGGTGAGTACAATCATACTCAGCAAGCCACCGGATGCAAATATAATGCAGAGTAATAACAAGGAAGGTAGTGGCTAATTTTGCGGAAAAGCATATTTGTAAAGCAATTAAGTGTGATCAAGTTATTTATACAGAATGTAAACATGTGTATGCATCATCTTCTAACTCGAGGGGTACAGTCAGCCCACCCTCGCTCAACAGTCCTTACATGCCATGAATAACTCAAACATTCAAACAATTGTAAACTAACTGCGAGAAGTCACACAACCCTCCCTTGACCGTGGCCTCGGCTTTTTGAAAAGATTTAAAACTCTGATCAGATGTGTACCACTGTACCCACAAGGCACGCACTCATCCCTTACACCAAAGTGTAACGGGATGACCCATACCACAGGAACTCGTGCCAAAACCTTCCATATGGGACGCTCCGACCCGACAGCACCCTCTTATGGGTTTCATATGGTGCCCCGACGCGTCGAGCCAACACCATACCCCCCCCCCCCTTGAGCCACGTCGGTACAAGTCACCTGCAGGTTGCCCCTTGCCCCCTCCACTATGGTGCATCGAGTCGGTTTGTTCCATACTTCCGATTAGGACTTACCCATTAGACTTGTTGTTAATATGGAAGTGCTTTGCAACAGATCCCGCAGACCGGTCCTTATAGTTCCCCGGGTGCGACCAACCAATGCCCTATCTTGCACCCGGAACCCACCATACTTATAACATAGCCAACTCCAACAGAGTCTAGAGACGAGAATAACGGGGAAATACATATAGTAGAATCCATTTATCTACGACTCATTCTTTATCCTATAGTAGTTGTGTCGGTACATTGGACACTAGCTAATATAATATTGTACAGTGACAAGGAGTTAAGGCTCGATAAGCATGGCTTGGGTTTACACACAAGGACGGGGATCTAATAAATATAATGTAGGGCTTGATATTAGACTAATGCAATATTATCCTATGAGTTATATCGATAATTTATTAAAACATAGGCTCAATTATGATAAAAATGGGGGTTGTGACTTGCCTTGCTCAGCAAATGGTAATGGTGGAACCTCGGGGTAAAACTCCGGCTCCTCGATGATCTCGTAGTCTTCTTGATACGGAAAAAATTAAATACAGCATTCAATAAACAATCAAAATATCACAAAACATAAGCATACAAGTTTTATGATTTTAAATATGTGGGATTAAGCCTTATTATTCTGAAGTTATGTTGAAAAATATACAAGGTTAGATTTTAGGGTTTTTCCTGATTTATTTTATGAATTATCAATTTATCCCTAAGGGGTTTTTAATTATTTATTTAATAAGAATATTTTGGGCTAACGTGACATACTGTTTTTATAGCATAAGTATGTAGATAATAAAAAGAGGAATTTAACAAAATTTGAATGGTGGAATTTGGAGTTAAAATGAGCAAGTTATGAATTTTTGAAGTTTAAACAGTTTTCTGGAATTTTATTTAAACTGAAAAACAGTCTCTGGTCCACGGTGAACCAGGTTCTCCGTGAACCCGTGACTGTGCACGTGGACCAGGCTAAACAGGACCGTTGGATCTAGATCCAACAGTTAACGGTGAGGCGGGGGGTTTAAATGAAATCATGCGGCTAGGATTAAAACGCGTGAAAGGGTACTACGTGGACGCACGAGATTCATCCTAGGGTTTAAGTAACAATCAACGGCTCAGATTTAATGATACCGGTTCGATGAGATCCGAGGGCCCAGATTAAATCCCCTCGGGATCTAATCTGCGCCGCTCGCTCGGGATCGTGTTCCTCGGATGGAATCCGGCACGGCACACGCTAAGGGTGTTTTTACCCCCCTTCGTCCCCGACTCCGGCAGAGCAACGGCGACGAATTCCGGTGACATCATCGGTTAGTTGGCCAAGCCAAGGCCTAAAATGGGACCAGTGGGGCTAGGGGAACTCGGGCGTACCGGCGGTGGCGTCGAGCTGACGGCAACTGGCGATGAAGAGAGGCGGCGAAGCTTCTCGGGCTCGACGGTGACGGCGGTCTCCGGTGGCGTGCTGGCCCAACGGACGAGAGGCCGAGGACGGGTGGGGGATGGCAGTCACGGAGGTGTCGTCAACGAGGGTGGCGGTCGCTCGAGGTGCCAGCGAGGGCATACCGGAGCCAAAACAGAGCAAACAGCCGAAAACGGGCGACGGTGCTCTGGAAATGCGATGGCTAGGGCTAAGGGGGTGTGGGCAGAGGGCGGTGAACAAAGGGGTTCTTATAGGGTCAGCGGCGGCGGCTAAACGGAAGGAAACCAAAGGTTTCCTTCCTTCTCCGGCGAGGCTTCCTTTTTCTCGGCCAAGCTTCCAAATTCGCGAAACCGCGTTGGCTATAGATGGAAAGGGATCGCCGGCGATTGGGGAGGGCGATTCGGGGCATATCCAGGCAGATAGGGGCGGTCGGCGGTGAGAAAAGGGAAGGGGGTCGCCGGGAAGGAAAGGGGGATCCCCTTCCAACGAAGAAGACGAACCCGATAGGTGGGTCCCACCTGTCAGCGGGCGAGTAGGAAAGGAAAGGGCCGACAGACAGGCCCGAGCAGTCAATGGCGGAGGGAGGTGCTAGCGAGGCTGACGGGTGGGCCAGGTTGAGGCAAGCGTGGGGAGGAGAGAGGGGGGCGAGCGCCAACAGGCGGACCCCACAAGTCAGCGTCGCATGGCTTGGACTGGGCTGGGCCGAGGCAGTTTGAGGGTTTGCGGCCCAAGTTTATTTAAAATACTTTTCTTAATTAAAATAATTCCAGTAATTCATTTCTTTGTTTAAAGGTTGAATCACTTTGATAAAAAATTGTAAAAATTCCTGAAATTATATCTTGGCCTCTAGATTCCACCATAAATTTTCCAAGTTAAAATTTGAAGTGTTCCCTCCTGTTTGGCTTTATTAGGATTCTTTTAGTATTTTCTTTAATTTCATTAATCATTTATATTCCAGAAAATCCATTTTCTTTATTTTATTTATTTTTTTAATTCTTGGGATGTTACATATAGGCTTCTACATTGCGGCCTATTTGATGACCTAGAGATTTAGCAATTAACCTCAAAAAAGTTGCCCCGGCATTTCTTAAGCCGAAAGGCATTCTTACATAGCAGAAGACTACTGAAGGAGTTACAAAGCTTGTTTTGATTTCATCTTCGTGCTTTAACCAGATTTGATGATAGCTAGAATAAACGTCGAGGAAGCTTAATAACTCCGAACCAACAGTGGATTCAACTAATTGATCAATTTGGCGCATGGGATAGGGGTCATGGGGGCATGCTTTATTCAAAGATGTAAAGTCAATACACATGCGCCACTTCTCCGAAGATTTCTTCCTGACGAAGACTGGGTTGGCTAGCCACTCCATATGAGCTACTTCTCTAATAATCCCAGCCTTCAGCAACTTTTCCACTTCTGCCTTAGCTTGGATGGACCTCTCCGCAGATAACTTCCGGAGTCCTTGTCGGACAGGCCGAACCCTCGGGTTCACAAGCAAGCTATGCTCAATAATATCCCGACTGACTCCGGGAATGTCCTCATCAGACCATGCAAAGACATCCAAATTTTCTTCGACTACTTTTTCTAACGAAGTAGCAACTTCTGGAGGCAAATCCTTGCCGAACTGAAATGAATAGTCTTTGCCATCTTTGACAATAACCTTCGTTACAATCTCTCCTTTGGGGCTGGGTCTTTGGAAAGACTTCTTCGAAGGTTCACCTGAAGCAGAGATATCCTCCGGGTTGCCTTGTACGTTGTTCACTTGTCTCAGGTCGAGAGGGGACCATGACCATATTCTGCTCTTCGCGCAGTGGCCTGACCTCCGAAGACAGTGAGCACTCCCGCTTGCGTGGGCATCTTCATACATAAATAATTATGATGCGCCACGGCTCTGAACTTATTTAACATGCCCCTCCCGAAGATAACATTATATGCGTATGGGGCATCCACAACATCGAAAATCACCTCCTCCGTCCTTGCCAGTAGCCCCTCTCTGAAAGCAACCTCCAGACCTATTTGGTTGAGGGCATTAAGAGGGGGTCCTGCGAAGCCTTGCAAAGGATGAGATGCAGGGAGGAGATGTTTCCTGGACATACAGAGCTGATCGAGGCTTGGACGAAGATAATATCTGCTGAATTCCCTCCGTCAATCAGCACTCTCCGGACTTCAGTCCCTGCTATATCAGCAGTAATGACAAGGGGATCTGCATGCGGAAACTTTATGCCAGCTGCATCATCTGCAGAGAAAGATATCGGCACATGGGACCACTCAGGCATGGTAGCTGCGGACGAAGAAGTTCCAATATGGCACACTTCTCGGACATATTCTCTTCATTGTCTCTTCGACATACTACCGAGGGTCCCTCCTCTAGAAATGGGGAGGACTACTCTTTTACCTCGATCTTGACAATCTTCCTGCTTCGGAGGTGGCATAATATTGACCACCAAAGGTTGCCTTGCAGGGTCGAAGTTGTCTATACGTGCCACAGCCAGGATAGGCTCCGGACGCACCTTGGAAGGAACTCGGTCAGTAGTGCCTCAACTCGAGGTTCTTTCAAGGTACTCGCCTCTTAAAGCGAATATAGACTTGCACGCATCAGTAGCATGACTTCGATTCTCATGATGGACGCAGCAGAAGAAGGCATGGGCTTTGCCAGCCAGCTTCCCTAGTGGCCTCCAGCCGCTGGTCTTGCTTCCCGAGGCTTGTGAAGTCTTAGGGGCAAATTTCTACTGCGGAGCAATGTTCAAGACTTCTGAACGAGGATGCTTTTGCCCCCGATGCCTGTCATGCTGGACTTCGATGTTAGGTCCCTGCGAAGGTGTTGAAGTCTTCACTTTGAACTTGACTTCTTGCAGGATTGACAGAGTTGAAACAGTTCTCCGAAGCCACCCTTCTTCTGACCTAGCATATTCTTCAAAATAAGCCATCAGCTGAGCAACAGAGGATATATGTTTCCAATGAAGTTTATCATGGATGCCCGCATGGGTAACTCCCTCTCAAGCTGCATCAACTACGGAGGATGTAGTCAGCCCTCGTATTTGCGACTTCGTATGGGCGAAGCATTTGAAAAATTGTCTTAAAGTCTCTTCAGGCAGCTGCTTCACCTGGAAAAGACTTCCCGTAGACATTGGGGGTACAAAGGTACCCTAAAAGTTACTTATAAACTTCTTCCTTAATTGCTCCCAGGTTCTAATTGATCCCGGCTTCAAGGACGAAAACCACCGCAAAGCCACCGCTTCGAGAGCAAGAGGGAAACACTTGGCCATGGTGTCTCACACTCCTCCACTGGCCTCAATTGCTAAAGCATTAGAACGGGAGAACTCCCCGGGGTCCTCGTCTCCGGAATACTTACAGAGCTTCGAAGTTTTAAACTTACGGTCGAAGCGCACTTTCTGCAGCTCGGGATGCAGCGGAGACTCGCTATCGAAGGAAGCGTTCTCTGGGGCTTTGGGATAAGGAAGTTCATCGTCTTGAGGAACTTCGGAAATGACTGGGGTGGCCTGAGAATGAAGCCTATCTGCGGATTTGTTGTAGCAATTTTGTCAGCTACAACACAGGTTTAGTATGTGTGTATACAGAGTGTAAAATGAACCTCGAAGGGTTCTCTCAGAAGGAGAAAGGGTTTATACTGGTTCGGGCCTCCCCTAGGGGATAATAGCCCTACGTCCAGTTTGTGGTGGATTTGGCATGGTATGCCTCGGTATGGAGTAGTAAATTCTAGGGTCTCATGGCCCTAGAGAAGGTACCCTGCTACAAGGGCTTTGCCCTGCTTTTATAGGCACGCAGGCCTTAAGGAAAAGACCAAAATGCCCTCTATAAGCCCTAGGCTGTTGGGACGACGGATCGAACCAGCAGGTTTTAGTGGAAAACAAGAGTAGTGTATTCAATGCCTTGGTCAGCTTGTTTGTTACAACTGTAGTGAGGGGTATTTATAGGGCGCCCCGCCCAGAGGACTAAGCGCCTCCGGGCTGCCAACGGCCACCCGACCAACCCTGACCGGTAGTACAGACAAAGAGGTACATAGTACAGACAAGAAGATTCGACTCTGACAGCGTATCGGCCGTGTCGGACGCTTCCTGCGCCGCCCGACACGGCTCAGAAGATCACGATCCTGTCCTTTCGCACGACCGCTTGGTCCTTTTCCCGCCACGACTCTCTTTGGGTTCGTCTCGCCGGGCCAGCCGAGAGCCCCGGGCCTTCAGCCTCCGGAGGACGAGCTCCTGTGTCCCACGCCGAAGGGCGACCTCCGGCTTTGCTCCTCCGGAAGGTGACCTCCGGCCACGCTCCTCCGGACGGTGACCTCCGGCCACGCTCCTCCGGAAGGTGACCTCCGGCCACGCTCCTCCGGAAGGTGACCTCCGGCCACGCTCCTCCGGAAGGTGACCTCCGGCCACGCTCCTCCGGAAGGTGGCCTCCGGCCACGCTCCTCCAAAAGGTGACCTCCGGCCACACTCCTCCAAAAGGCGGCCTCCGTCATCAAGCCTGGGCCCTCCGGCTGGGGGCCCACCCCGCTGACTTCAGGGATTATCTCCCCCAACAATAGCCCCTCGCTTCTTCCCGCTCGTAGTCCTGCAATAGGAGGGGGTGGAAGCGCACAAGATAATCCCGCCAATTCACAAGAGTGCGTACCTCGCTTTAGGGCGCCGCATCCACCGGGGCGCTGGAGCGCACTGAGACGGGGAGTCGAGAGACCGGGGAATTAGACCCTGCCTCGGGCTTCCGGCCGTTTCCAAGACACCGAGGGGGGTTGACCGAGCTGACCGGAGGCTGGCGCATCTTGACTACGGGGGCTCCGACCCCGAGGGGCTGGGCGAGCGCCGCCAAGAGCAGTTAATACGCGCGCCGGCGGCGCCGAAGAGGCGGATCGCCGGGAGATCGCCCCCGCGCCCCGATGCGCCAACCGGTTTTAAATGCGGCGCCGCGTAAACCGCCACGTTCACATGCTAACCGAAACGGGAGTCGAACCGCCGGCCTTTCCGAAAGATATATATACTCGCCCTTCACGGCCTCTTCTTCCTTCACCCTCACGCGTCAACCGCGACCGCTTAGTCCATTGCCCACTCGCCCTCTGAGCCCTACGCTCCTTCCATCTGCCCTCCAAGAATGTCGAGGAAGCCGGTTCCCGCAATGGCGATGGACCCGCGTTTCTTGCAGCGCCAGATGACGGCCGCGGCGGCGGCGGCGGCGACCGACACGCCAGAGGTGCGCGGCGCGCGCGAGCTCCGCCCCGCTTCCGAGCGATTCCGAGAGCAGACGCTAGAGCTCGGGGCGTCTGCCTGCACTGAAGCCTCGATCGAGCAGGCGACCAGGAACCGCCTCGGCCCAGAGACGCCGGCGAGGAGGCCGGGGCGGGAGACGGCCCCGCGGCCGCGGGAAGGCGAGGTCGTCGTCTTCGAAGCCTTCTTCGACGCGGTCCTAGGGTTCCCTGCCTCAGAGCTTCTTGTTGGGGTCCTGGAGGCGTTCCATCTGGAGCTCCCGATGCTGTCCCCCAACGCCGTGGCCCGCCTCGCCATCTTCGAGTGGGCCATGCGCGCCGAAGGCTGCGAAGGGAGGGCGGAGGTCTTCGCTGAGATGCACGAAGCCCTCTGTCAACCAAAGAAAAAGGACGGCCGGGTGCTGGCCTTCGGGAGCATCAACTTCCAGCTCCGGAGGAGGTACGCGGACTCCTTCCCGGCGAAGGCCACCAACGAAAGGTGGTACTCGAAGTGGGTGAGTCGGTGGTTCTACGTTCGCGTAGGGCTCACCTCCGGCCTGGCCGGAATACCGCGCCACATCTGGTTCCGGAGAGAGGAGCGGGTCGAAGTCAACTCCGGGGCCATCTCGGCGAGGGTACAACTTCTCCAAATCGTCGCCCGCCGGATGAGCATGCGGGACTTGGCGGAGGAGTTCGTGGCCCTCGAGATCCCCCCGCTGAAGGAGGAGTGGCCCGCCTTGCTCCGGAGTAGTCGAGACGCGTCGGTGCCGATGGAGCTCTCTCGCCAGCTTGGTAAGTCTCAGCTTTCTTTCGCCTTCAGTCTTGCTTTGCGTGCCCGAGGGATACCCCGGCCCTGACGAAAAGATGCAGGATCGCTCGTCGCTCGGACACCCGAAGAGATCGCTCGCTTGGCGGAGAGGATCCTGGGGGTTCCCACCGCGGCCGAGCGGGCCCGCCGGTTGGAGCTGGTGGGCTCCTGGGAACGCTCCAACAGAGTGTGGGGGGCGCTCGAGCTCACGCCCCCGCCTCTCCCGGAGGGCGAGATCCTCCGGGACGTCTCGAAGAGGAAGGCGGGCGATGCGGACGGCTGCCCTTCTCCGAGCCGCTCGAAGAACAAGAGGATTGTGAGGGGGCCGAAGCGCGCGTCGCCGGGACCTTCCTCGGCTTCTCGTTCGGAGGGAGGGGGCTCCAGCGAAGGAGTCCAGTCGGAGTCAGGATATCCCCCGGAGGTTCCGGCTCCGGCTCCACCGATCCAGCCGAGCACCGGGGGGCGCGAGGATGTTCCCCTTCGCCCGGACCCAACGGAGCCCGCGCCGGGCGCCAATCAAGAGTCACGCATCGCCGGAGTGACGCCCCGCCCGGGGACCGCCTCCTCTCCGATACCCGTTTCAGCGGGCGGCTCCGCGGGCTCCGTCGAGAGCAGGGCTACGGACAGCTTGGGCCACGGGGGCCTAGCTGACCCACTCGCCGCCGTTGAAAGGAGCGCCGACAAGGAGGCGGAACTGGCCGCGGCGGTGGCGGGCTCTCCGCCGAACTCCATCGATAACCTTTTCTTCCGCCCAAGCCCGTCGGGCCATTTTCAGCCTCCGGACCGCGTCGACGATACTGCGGACGCGGGTACGGTAACTTCGTCATGCCTCTTCGTGCGCAAGTAGCTTTCCTGTATTTAACTCCCGTTTGCTCGTGCAGGTACTTCGGCCGGAGGCATGGAGCCAGTCGGCCGCTACCCGGCAGATGTTCCGGATGCGAGGTCCGGAGCCCCTGTCACCGCGAAGGGGGGCTTGAATCCGCAGGACGAGGCGGAGTCCCGGAGCGCCGAGGGGGCCCCTCAGGAGCCCGCCGGGGACGCCAGGGTCCGGCATCGGCCCCCCTCCGACCTACAAACCGCGCGCGGCTCCGTGCCGCTTCTGCGCCCTTTCCTGACGGACGGAGAGGACTTCGCCTCGAGAGTGGCCCCAATCCACGACTACTACCTGCGGCTGCGCGATGCCCCGGTGATAGGCGAGCTGGGGCGATCGGATGGCTTGGACCTTGGAAGGGCCATCGAGACGGCCGCGGGCCAGGTACTTTCCTTGGACATCCTTGACGCCCTCGTCGCGGCTCTTCTGATCGCTTTTCCGCATGCAGGTGGTGGCACTGGCGCAGGGGCAGATGTCCGCTCAGCTTCTCGAGCGCGAACATCATGAGGCGTATGCCGCAGGGCTCGCGTCTCGGGTGGCGGCCGCGGAGAGGTTGGCCCGCGAGCGTTCGTTGGAGGCCGAGGTCCTTCGATCCCAGGCGTCGCGGGTGGCGGCGCTGGAGGCCCAAGCAGCAGAGGTGGACTCGCTCAGGGCCCGCGTCGCGGAGCTGGAGGGGCTCCGGGCCAGGGCCGCCTGCGCCGATGAGCTGGAAGTGGAGGTCGGCGTCCTTCGAACCCGAGCCGCTGAGGCGGAGGCACTCCGGGCCCGGGCCTCGGAGGCGGATCGGCTCGAAGAAGAGGTTTCCCGGATCCAAGCTCGGGCCTCGGAAGCGGAAAGCAAGGTCGAAGCCATCGGAGCCCGGGTGACTCATTTGGAGGAGGTCGAGGCGGGCCTTAACGCGCGGAACGGAAAGGCCGCCGAGGAGCTCGCCGAGGCCGGGAAGACGGCGGCCGAGGCCGCCGAATCCTTGCGGAAGATGTTGGCGCGCTACGGCACTGGCTGCGGCACGTTCGACATCGCCCGGGAGCCCCTGGTCCGCCGAGTGAAGTTCGTTCGATCTGCCGTCCGGCAAATACACCTTGCCATGGAGCAGTACGGCGAGGTGTCCGCTCGGGTGGCAGCGTATGGAATCCTCCGGCACCTCGAGGCGTCCGGGCTTCCGCTTCCTTTGCCTTCGAGCCCGCACCCAGTCGCCTTCACGGGGGACCATCTTCGGACGCCAAGCTTCGCCTTGACCCAATCTTGGAGGGCGCTCAAGGCGACCTGGCAGACCGAAGGCCCAGCGGCGATCCAGGCTTGGTTGGAGGATGCACTCCGTGCGCGCGACCCTCCGGCCCCTTCAGCCTCGGCCCGCTTGCCGGGCCCGCAGGTGTAGCTTCTAGGGATTGGTCTCAGCCTTACCCTGTAATAGCTTAGGGAACTTGGTTATATTAATAAAGACTACTTTTTCGGGACTTACTCAGGGTGTTTGCGGTCGCGATCTTGATGTCGAGGTACTTGAACCGGACGACGCCCTTCGGCATCGCTGGGCCATCCTCGAAGCTGTGCGGGCAAACCGGCCCGCGCGCTTCGTTCTTCCCCGCGGCAGTGACGGACGCGTGGACTCCGACGTCCTTCAGGGGGTCCTGAAGCATGTGAAGGAAGAAGAGAGGGGGTCTCGCTCGCCTTCCTCGTCCTCCGAACCGGTTGACTGGTCCGATACGGAGGCTGTCTTAGGCGGAGCGCCCCCGGAGGAGGGCGGCCTGCGCAGCTGGGCTCAGCTCCAGGCGGACCAGAGAACTTTCCGCACCCAAAAGAAGGAAGAGGAGCGCAGGAAGAGGAAGGAAAGGTCCGGTCGGGGGGCGATCACGACTTCCGGTCCGTCTAACCGAAGGGGCCCGCGGTTCCTTCTTGGCCTGGACGAGAACTTTTCTTAACTTCCTCCTTTGCTTGTAATGAACATTGTATGCTTATGCGCTTGTTATTGTATGCTTCATATGCTTGCTGCAGCTTGCGCCTCGCTCTCTCTCTCTTCCTCCCCCCTCTTGGCGGGTAGCTGGTTGACTAGCTGGGCGCTAAGTAGCTTAGGAGAGGGAGAGCGGACGGTGCGCGTCATACCGGCATAGCTCTGAACCTGAACGTGAGGGCGCGTCGGGCCGGAGCCCGGAACCCGGAAACGAGGGTGCGTCGAGGCATAGCTCGGAACCCGAGTGTGAGGGTGCGTCGAGGCATAGCTCGTAACCCGAATATGAGGGCGCGTCGAGCCGGAGCTCGGAACCCGAATGCGAGGGTGCGTCGAGGCATAGCTCGGAACCCGAGTGTGAGGGTGCGTCGAGGCGTAGCTCGGAACCCGAATATGAGGGCGCGTCGAGGCATAGCTCGGAACCCAATTGTGAGGGCGCGTCGAGCCGGAGCTCGGAACCCGAATATGAGGGCGCGTCGAGCCGGAGCTCGGAACCCGAATGCGAGGGTGCGTCGAGGCATAGCTCGGAACCCGAATATGAGGGCGCGTCGAGGCATAGCTCGGAACCCAAGTGTGAGGGTGCGTCGAGGCGTAGCTCGGAACCCGAATATGAGGGCGCGTCGAGGCATAGCTCGGAACCCAATTGTGAGGGCGCGTCGAGCCGGAGCTCGGAACCCGAATATGAGGGCGCGTCGAGCCGGAGCTCGGAACCCGAATGCGAGGGTGCGTCGAGGCATAGCTCGGAACCTGAATATGAGGGCGCGTCGAGGCATAGCTCGGAACCCAATTGTGAGGGCGCGTCGAGCCGGAGCTCGGAACCCGAATATGAGGGCGCGTCGAGTCGGATCTCGGAACCCGAATGCGAGGGTGCGTCGAGCCGGAGCTCGGAACCCGAATGCGAGAGTGCGTCGAGGCATAGCTCGGGACCCGATTGTGAGGGCGCGTCGAGCCGGAGCTCGGAACCCGAATGCGAGGGCGCGTCGAGCCGGAGCTCGGAACCCGAATGTGAGGTGCGACGCGAGGTGTGTCGGTCGGAATAGTTGGCTGAAAATTTTATTACCCAGATGGGGGATACAAACAGGCGGCGATGGCCGCGAATAAAGTACATCGGTAGTGTTACGGAAAGTAGCGCTTCAGGTCCCCAGCGTGCCACGAATGCTTCAGCTCTTCGCCTTCTAGTGTAGCGAGGCGGTAGGACCCAGGCCGTCCGGACTTCGTAACAATGTACGGTCCGTCCCATTTGTTGCCCAACTTGGAAGGGGCGACCACTGCGCGGAGGACGAGGTGCCCCGGTTGGAACTCGTTGCGCTTAACCTTGGTATCATACCACCCCTTGGTCTCCTTCTGATAGTGGGACAGGTTGGCGACGGCGCGCAGCCGCGTTTCTTCCGCTAGGTCAAGGGAGACGGCGCGCTCATCTTCAACTTCGGGTGCTACGACGCGCAGTGAACCGGCGCGGAGCTCCGTTGGCGTCATCGCTTCGTCGCCGAACAGGAGGCGGAACGGGGTGAAGCCCGTTGCCCGGGAAACGGTCGTCCGGATGGACCATAAGACCTTGGGTAGTTCGTCGGGCCACGTGCCTCGGGCCAACCCGACAATCCGCTTATGAAGGCCGGACAGAATGTGCCCGTTGGCTCGCTCCACTGCTCCGTTAGACTGGGGGTGCCGCAGGGCCGCGAAGCAAAGCTGAACTCCAAGCTCGTCACAGAATGCCCGGAAGCTGCCGGCATCAAACTGCGTTCCGTTATCCAATGTGAGCTGCTTGGGTACTCCGAATCGGCACACGATATGCTGCCAGAAAAACTTCTGGACACTTCGGGATGTGATGGTGGTGAGAGGCTCCGCTTCGACCCACTTGGAGAAGTACTCAACTGCGACAACGACGAAGCGTAGGTTTCCCTTCGCTCTGGGGAGCGGACCGACGAGGTCCATGCCCTAGCGGGCCAAGGGCCACACAGGAGGGATAGGTAGCAACCTTGCTGGGGGGCGGTGACTGCGTCGGCCCATCCATTGGCAACCTTGGCAGGCGCGGACGAGTTCTTCGGCGTCGGCGATGATGGTGGGCCAGT
Source organism: Zizania palustris (assembly GCA_019279435.1). Lineage (NCBI taxonomy): Eukaryota > Viridiplantae > Streptophyta > Magnoliopsida > Poales > Poaceae > Zizania > Zizania palustris. The sequence goes on along the minus strand of JAAALK010000289.1, from coordinate 68,428,488 downwards.
ACACTTTCCCCCCGTAAGTCAGGGTCTTGGTGATGACTTCGCCTTCTGGGAGGGGTTTGGCGGGGCGCCCTTTCTGCGCAGGGCTGGCCTCCAGTGGGAGGTTGGTGTCTTCAGCGCCTTCACGGACACTGTGGACCTGCCGCGGCTCCAGTGGCGCCGCATGGCCGTACTCGACCCGGCGGGCTGCGGCTTGGTCGCCCAGCACAGACAACACCCCTCCGGGAGTCGGCATCTTGAGGCAGAGGTAGTTGTGGTGAGCGATGGCGCTGAAACGGTTGAGCATCCCTCGGCCGAAGATGGCGTTGTAGGCGTATGGAGCGTCGACGACGTCGAACAGGATTTCCTCGCGACGCTGGAGGGGCGCGGTGCCGAACGCCACTTCCAACAAGACCTGGCCCAGAGCGTCGAGCGGAGGGCCCGAGAAGCCTTGGAGTGGCCGCGAGGCTGGCAGCAGGTGCTTGCGCGACAAGCACAGTTGGTCGAAGGCCTGCACGAAGATGATGTCAGCGGAACTTCCTCCGTCGACTAAAATGCGACGCACCTCGGCTCCGGCGATGTCTGCCGAAATGACGAGTGGGTCGGCGTGAGGAAACTTGACGCCGGCGGCATCTTCGGCGGTGAAGCTGATGGGGACGTGAGACCACTCCGGGAGGATCGAAGGGCTGGACATGCCGATGTGCCCAACTTCCCGAACGTAATCCCGACGCTGCCGCTTGGACAGCGCTCCGAGGGCTCCCCCTCCGGATATGGGAAGGACCACGCGCTTGCCACGGTCTGGAGCGGCTTCGAGTTTGAGGGCCGGGACTCCGCCGAATCCCTCGGCCGGGGTCACGGCCTCCGGCTTTTCCTGACGCCCGACTATTTGGACCGGGTCTGGCCGAGGGGCGGAATGCCCCCGGTCGGAGGAACCACGACCGGACTGGCGGCAGGAGCTCGGGGTGGAGGCTTGGGCCCGGCCTGGCGACTTCCGCCGGGCGTGTGCAGGTGCTTGGCGGGCGCTTGAGGGGTGATGCTAAGGACTTCCCCCCGAAAGTGCTTCCGGTTCCGCCGAGAATCTTGATGAACGAGGTCCGGGCGAGCGGGCTCCGGGCGCCGGAAGTCAGGGGCGCGACGTGGGCCCCGGCTGGGCTCCGAAGGCACTTCGTACGCTCGGGCGTTCGGAGCCCGGACAGGGACTACCATCGCTTGTCGGCGTATCTGGCCCTCTTCGGACCGGGCGTACTCTTCGAAGTACGTCATGAGCTGCGCCACCGAAGAGATGGGCTTCCGGTGGAGCTTGTCGAGGAGACATGGGTGGGTGACGCCTTCCCGGGCCGCGTCGATGACTGAAGAAGCCGAAAGCCCCTTGATCTGAGCTTTGGTGTGCGCAAAGCGCTGGGAGTACTGCCGCAGGGTCTCTCCGGGTTGCTGCTTCACTTGAAAAAGGCTCCCAGTGGACATGGGGGCCACGAAGGTCCCCTGGAAGTTGTTGACGAACTTCTTTTTCAGCTGCTCCCACAAGTGGATGGTCCCTGGCCGGAGAGACTAGAACCACCGAAGGGCGATCCCTTCGAGCGCCAGAGGGAAGCATTTGGCCATGGCGTCCCGGCTCCCCCCGGATGCTTCTATTGCCAGAGCGTAAGAACGAGAGAACTCGCCGGGGTCGGAGTCCCCGGAGTACTTGGGGAGCTTGGCGGCGCGGAAGCTTGAACTGAAGCGCACCCTCTGGAGGTCTGGGTGCAGGGGAGAGTCCTCGTCGTATGATGCGTTCTCCTCTTCCGGGGGGTTCTCGTCGTCGCTCAGGTCCGTGACCGCAGCTCTCGCGGCGCGGAAGGCTGCCGGGGGGGCCGGGGGCCGGAGCGACGCTTCCTGACGCCACAAAGCCAGCTCCGCCTTTAGCCTGGCGTTCTCAGCAGCCAGGGCATCGGCCTAGCTCCCGCTTCCCCCGGAAGTTGTGTCGGGGTCCCGCGAGCGGACGTAGTCCGTCTGAAGGGACACTACTACCGGAGGTCCACCTGGGAGACGCTGCTCCGGCGGCCCACCCGGCGACCCGGCCAGGTTGGCGGAGGTCGGCTCGGGCAGGCCGTCGGTGCCTTGAGCTCCGGGTGTCTCTTCTTGCAACTGGGTGGAGCCCGCTGGGGGCGCCGCTCCGACGGTGGTGGTGATGGGAGCTGAAGGATTGGGGTCGACGGTCGGGGCGGGCTCGCCCCCAGCGGTTCGGGTCGACCTACGCAGGGGGGCCGTGCTCGCTCCTTTCCGGCTCGACATGCTTTGGGTGGATGGGTGTAGAGGACGCTAGCTTTTCGGACTAGGATCCCCACGGACGGCGCCAACTGTTGGGACGACGGATCGAACCAGCAGGTTTTAGTGGAAAACAAGAGTAGTGTATTCAATGCCTTGGTCAGCTTGTTTGTTACAACTGTAGTGAGGGGTATTTATAGAGCGCCCCGCCCAGAGGACTAAGCGCCTCCGGGCTGCCAACGGCCACCCGACCAACCCTGACCGGTAGTACAGACAAAGAGGTACATAGTACAGACAAGAAGATTCGACTCTGATAGCGTATCGGCCGTGTCGGACGCTTCCTGCGCCGCCCGACACGGCTCAGAAGATCGCGATCCTGTCCTTTCGCACGACCGCCAGGTCCTTTTCCCGCCACGACTCTCTTTGGGCTCGTCTCGCCGGGCCAGCCGAGAGCCCCGGGCCTTCAGCCTCCGGAGGACGAGCTCATGTGTCCCACGCCGAAGGGCGACCTCCGGCTTTGCTCCTCCGGAAGGTGACCTCCGGCCACGCTCCTCCGGACGGTGACCTCCGGCCACGCTCCTCCGGAAGGTGACCTCCGGCCACGCTCCTCCGGAAGGTGACCTCCGGCCACACTCCTCCTGTTGGGGAAATATGCTTCCCTTAGACAGAGGCCAAATGACGTCAGCCTCCGACAGCCTCCGGCCCAGAGTCAGGTACTGTCGGAGCCTGCTTTCTCCCTAAGTATTGTTTACAGGTCCCAGTGTACCCTCCGGAAGCCAAGTCCGGAGGCCACCCTCCGGAAGCCAAGTCCGGAGGCCACCCTTCGGAAGCCAAGTCCGGAGGCCACCCTCCGGAAGCCAAGTCCGGAGGCCACTCTCCGGGAGCCAAGTCCGGAGGCCACCCTCCGGAAGCCAAGTCCGGAGGCCACCCTCCGGAAGCCAAGTCCGGAGGCCACTCTCCGGGAGCCAAGTCCGGAGGCCACCCTCCGGAAGCCAAGTCCGGAGGCCACCCTCCGGAAGCCAAGTCCGGAGGCCACCCTCCGGAAGCCAAGTCCGGAGGCCACCCTCCGGAAGTCTCCGCGGACTCCGGCAAGGCGGGGCTCAGGCCCACCACGTCGACATCTTCTTCGCCGCGAGGGTCCGCACGGTCTCCGCTGCCCTCGCCGTCAGACGAAGTGCTCTCGGACTCTGGCCCACTGCCACTGCCGCTGCCGCTGCTGCTGCTGCTACTCGAAGCCTCCGAGGGCTTCGCTTCGGCGGACTTCGACCCACCTTCGCTTGCCGGCTTCGCCACAGTGGGCCTCGCATCATCTTCGTCCTCTGCGAAAAGCCAAGTCAAAACCTGCATATTGAAGAGAAGCATGCAAAAAGAAAAAGGGGTTTTACCATCATCAGAGATCTCTTGGAAGGAACCAGGGGCTAAGTGCGTCCTCCAGCCCCCTCGCTGCGAAGCCGGCGCATCCACTTCCGCGCCCGAAGCTGGTTCCGCCGGGGCATCCGTGGCCTCCTTGGCAGCAGGAGTGCGCGCGTCGGCCTCCGCCTCCGAAGCCCTCACCGCCAGGGGCTTCGCGGCCTTCTTGGGAGTCGGAGTAGCTGCGGGCTTCGCCGCAGCCTCCCCCGAGGCATCCGCTTCGTCCTCGTCCCCCCTCTTCCTCTTGGCTCCGGCCGATGAGGTAGCCAGGTGGGCGAAGTCTGGCAAAGCGGGGAGCCCTCCGAGGCCGAGCGCGGTCCACACTCTGTTCCAGCGCTCCCAGGACCCCACCAAGGCAAGGCGCTGATTCTGCTCCTCGGGGGTCGGAGTCCCGACGACTCGGTCCGCCGCCGCGATGGCCTCCTCCGGAGTCCTCATGTCGAGGTCGGCTACACGAAAAGGTTTTGAGTTAGGGCCAAAGTGTTCAAGTGTTAAAAAGCAAGAAGAGCGCGAAGACTTACAGAAGCGGTCGAAGGCCAGCTCGCTGAGTTCTCCTTGACCCGAAGCCTGGAAGAGACCCTCCGGCCAGGAGCGCGCGAGGGGGCTAAGCCGAAGGGTAATAAATTCCTCGGCGAGGTCTCTCATGCTCATCTTCGCTGCCACCCTTCAGAGCAGCGAGATCCTCGATTGAAGAAGGCCTTCGCTGGTCTTCACCACCCCTTCGCGCCGGTACAGTATGTGAGCGTTGGTACTCCGAAGGGGTGAGTTCGCACCAACGGAGGCATAGAACCATTCTTGGTCCCACCTCGAATACCACTTGTTGTTTACAGCCCTCGCAGGGAAGGCGTCCTGGAACTCCTTCCGGAGCTGGAAGTTGGCACTGCCGAAGGCCAACGCCCTCTTGACGCGGTCCGTCCCCTCCCTGGGCTTCGGCTGGCAGTTGGCGTCGTGAAGAGCGACGAAGACGTCCGCGCGGCCCTCGCAGCCTTCGGCCCTCATGGCCCACTCAAAGACAGCTAGCCTCGCCACGGCGTTGGGCGAAAGCTGAGGGAGCTCAAGGTTGTAGGCCTTGAGGACCTCGCTCAGCATCCCTACCGCAGGCAGTCCGAGGCCGGCCTCGAAGAAGGCTTCAAACACCACCACTTCGTCAGCACGAGGCTTCGGTATGGCCTCTGATTTCTCCGGAACCCTTAATTGGATCTTCGCCGCAATCTTCCCCTCGCAGGCTCTCCGGACCGACTCCTCCGTAGAAATCGAAGCCCTCATCTCCAGGGTCTGCTCGAACCTGTCGGAGGGCGTCCGAAGGTCCCTCGGCCCCAGTCGCCTAGCTGCAGGCTTCGCTGCCGCGGCCGCTGCCGCCGCCGCCTGCGCTTGGGCGGAGCCCGAGCTCGAACCCAAACCAGGGGCTTCGCCACTCCCTTCTTCGGCATCCTGATCGGACTCCGGCTCGAAGGACGAAAGGATGGCGAAGGGCTAGAAGCTCGCGAAGGTCGCTCTGCGAGGCTAGGAGGAAGAGGAGAGCGAAGGTGGTAAAGCGGTGAGAAGAAGCGAATGAAAGTGTGCCGGGGCTGCACGCGGTAAGTCCCTATTTATAGGCGCGGTAAGAATTCCAACCGTCATGGGCCGGGCTCACCGCCAGATGGGCCTCCGGCGAAAGCAAATCAAGCCCAAGCAGGGTAACGGTAACTTTTCTGACCGTTGCGGAGCCGTTCGGGCTCCCCGAGGCCGCTCTGGCACGAGCATTTATTACCCCCAGGAATCGAGATTTCCTTCGGTCCTGGCTCCGGAGGTATGTTTCCTCCGAAGTGTTTTCAGGTCATTTGCCCTAAGGGCGCGTGCACCCCTTCGTTCCGAAGGCCTGCTCGCGAGGGGCTACTGTTGGGGAAATATGCTTCCCTTAGACAGAGGCCAAATGACGTCAGCCTCCGACAGCCTCCGGCCCAGAGTCAGGTACTGTCGGAGCCTGCTTTCTCCCTAAGTATTGTTTACAGGTCCCAGTGTACCCTCCGGAAGCCAAGTCCGGAGGCCACCCTCCGGAAGCCAAGTCCGGAGGCCACCCTTCGGAAGCCAAGTCCGGAGGCCACCCTCCGGAAGCCAAGTCCGGAGGCCACTCTCCGGGAGCCAAGTCCGGAGGCCACCCTCCGGAAGCCAAGTCCGGAGGCCACCCTCCGGAAGCCAAGTCCGGAGGCCACTCTCCGGGAGCCAAGTCCGGAGGCCACCCTCCGGAAGCCAAGTCCGGAGGCCACCCTCCGGAAGCCAAGTCCGGAGGCCACCCTCCGGAAGCCAAGTCCGGAGGCCACCCTCCGGAGTCCAGGCCTGAGGCCTCCCTCCGGAGCCAGGTCCGGAGGCCGCCCTCCAGAGCCAAGTTCATACCGGGGGCCCCCCGCCCCTGGAGTGTCGTTTAGCTGGTCAAAGCCTGGCGCAGCCTGACACGCCAGTAAAGCTGTAAAGTTGTCTGGCACCTTTTGTACCGTAGCTAAGCTCCTTTTCCCCTCTCTGCCCCTATGAACCAAGGGTTCATAGGGGGGCATTCCAGTCTTTTCCTCTGGCCTGCGTGCCTATAAAAGCAGGGCCAAGCCCTTGTAACGGGACACATGCTCCAGGGGTCCATGAGACCCTGGAGTTATCCTCTCCACATCAAGGCACACCATGCTAAATCCACTACAAACTGGACGTAGGGTTATTATCCCCTAGGGGAGGCCCGAACCAGTATAAACCCTATCTCTCCCTGTGAGAACCCATCGAGGTTCATTCTCCATATCATACTCCACCACAGAAAAACCTGCTGGAACTAACACAATTGTTCCAACACCTCCAAAAGGTGGCCTCCGGCCACGCTCCTCCGGAAGGCGGCCTCCGTCATCAAGCCTGGGCCCTCCGGCTGGGGGCCCACCCCGCTGACTTCAGGGATTATCTCCCCCAACATAGGCTCATAGGGGTAAAAGGGAAAAAGGAGCTAGCTACTATACAAAAGTGCTTTACAGCTTTACAGATGTGTCAGACAACGTCATACTTTGACCAGCTAAACGACATACCAGGGCCGGAGGGGCCCCCGGTATGGCTTCTACACTGTAGCGAGGCGTAGATATTTCTTGGGTTCGGAGTAGGGGCCGGAGCTCTTCTAACGGAGGCTCCGAAGGAGGCTTCGAAGTACACTCCAAAGGGGGCTTCGAAGCATACTCCGAACAGGGCTCCGAACTGGGCTCCGAACTGAGGTCTCAAAGACTTGGCTTTGAACTAGCCAGACAAGGTCCGGAGACTAGCTCTGAGGAGCTCCGAAGGGGGGCTCGAAGGTTGACTCCGAACAGGCTCGAAGACTAACTCCGAGCAAGGCTCGAAGGCTAACTCCGAGCAAGGCTCGAAGGCTAACTCCGAGCAAGGCTTGAAGGCTGGCTTCGAAGTTTAGCCTAAGACAACTTCTAGCAATCTTTAAGGAATCTTGAGGGCTTCGCTCCGGAAGGCTCCGAGGGACTTCGCTCTAGAGGGCTTCGATGGGGCTCGGGGGCTTCGCCCTAACAGGCTCCGAAGCGAACCTTGATGCTTGGAAACAGCTTCTTCAGGAAGATATAGGCTTCGATAGTGTTGGGCTCTAGGCCGAAGGCTGTGGGAGGCTGACGTCATTTGGCCCTTGCTCAAGGGAAAACTATTCCCCCAACAGTAGCCCCTCGCGTGCAGGCCTTCGGAACGAAGGGGTGCGTGCGCCCTTGGGACAAATGACCCAAAAATTACAACTTCAGAGAAAACATGCCTTCGGAGCTTGGACCGAAGGTGACTTCGAAATTCATAGGTAATAACTGCCTGCGTCAGCTGTCAGAATGACCTCGGGGAGATCAACTAGCTCCGCAACGGCTAGAAAATTAATCGTTACCCCGCGCTGGGCCGCTTCGCCTTCGCTGGAGGCCCAACTGCCAGTGGGCTCGGCCCACGGACCGTCGGAATTCTTACCGCCTATAAATAGGGGTTTCCCGCGTGCGGCTTCGGCACACTCTCATTCGCTTTCTTCTCAGCACCTTACATCCTTCGATCTCTTCTCCTCCTTAGCTTCGCGCGAAGCACCCCTCGCTAGCTTTAGCCCCTCGCGCCGAAGTCCCACAAAAATGCCGAAGAAGGCAGCCTCGAAGGCTTTGGCATTGGGCCCGAGCTCGAGCGCCGCCCAACTACAGGCAGCTGCGGCTGCGGCAGCGAAGCCTGCACCAAGGCGGCTGGGGCCGAGGGACCTTCGGACGCCATCCGATAAATTTGAGCAAACACTGTAGATGAGGGCTTCGATCTCTACAGAGGAGTCTGTCTGGAGGGCCTGCGAAGGAAGGATTGCTTCGAAGATCCAACTCAGAGTGCCAGAGAAGACGAAAGCCATACCGAGGCCTCGGGCCGATGAAGTGGTAGTGTTCGAAGCCTTCTTCGAAGCCGGCCTCGGGCTGCCAGCAGTGGGGATGCTGAGCGAAGTCCTCAAGGCCTACAACCTCGAGCTTCCTCAGCTCTCGCCCAACGCCGTGGCGAGGCTTGTTGTCTTTGAGTGGGCCATGAGGGCCGAAGGTTGCGAAGGCCGAGCAGACGTATTCGTCGCCCTCCACAACGCCAACTACCAGCCAAAGCCGAGGAAGGGTTCAGACCGCATCAAGAGGGCTTTGGCCTTTGGCAGCGCAAACTTTCAGCTTCGGAGGGAGTACCAAGATGCCTTCCCGGTGAGGGCTGTCAACAGCAAATGGTACTCGAAGTGGGATCAAGAGTGGTTCTATGCCTCCATCGGCGCGAACTCTCCCCTTCGGAGTACTAATGCCCTTATCTCATATCGGCACGAATGGGTGGTGAAGACCAGCCCGGACACCCTTCGCTCGAGGATCTCGCTCCTTCGAAGGGTTGCCGCGAAGATGAGCATGAGGGACATCGCAGAGGAGTTCATCACCCTCCGGCTCAGCCCCCTTGCGCGCTCTTGGCTGGAGGGGCTCTTCCAAGCTTTGGGCCGAGGGGGCCTAAACGAGTTGGCCTTCGAACGCCTCTGTAAGGCTTATTAACCTTTCCACTCTCATACTTCGCCAAAAACTTTATTCTGACTTGAACTTTTGTGAACCCATCTTGAAGTGAGGACTCCGGAGGAGGCCATCGCGGTGGCGGAGCGTGTTGTTGGGGCTCCGACATCGGAGGAGCAAGCCCAGCGGCTTGCTTCGGTGGGGTCCTGGGAGCACTAGAACAGGGTGTGGACCCTGCTTGGCTACAAAGAGGTCCCTGTGAGGAGCCATGCTGAATAGCGTGGGCCTCATGGCTCCAGAGGTGATGAGTCATTGTCAACGATAGTCAAAGAGGACAGAAGAAGAGAGGAGATCTGCTGTTTCATGGGCCGCATGTGACTCAGGTACACGGGCAGCGAGCGACTGTCGGGCAGAGGGGCCGCGAAGTCGGGCTGGCCCAATCCGGGTACATGGGCTAGGAACAGTAGAAGACCCACTGGGCTGTTGACTAGGATTGACTCAGGTACACGGGCGGTGAGTGATTGCCGGGCTGAGAGAGATGTGGAATCGGGCCAGCCCAATCCGGGTACCTGGTGCAAAGTCGGTGGAGGCTTTGTCAGTTTCAGCGCAAAACTGACAACCGTTGATTCTGTATCGGACTGTCCCGAAGAGAAGCCGTAGTCGCTACGAAAGCTTAGCTTCCGGATAAGTCATCTGTATCTCTAGGCCCACAGTCAGTCAGTCGAGTCTGTAAAAATTCCTAAGGGCAGTTGAGTCATTTCTTTTATTTTAGCATCTGTAAAAACCCTAAGGGGCTGGTGGAATATTCTAGGTCATTGGGCAGCCTATAAATAGGGCCCCAATCCCTAGGGTTGGACCACCCTTTTGCTGAAATCATTTCTTACTCCATTGGGTCATTTTGTCTCCTGCGCTTTCTCTCTCCTACTCCTGTTCTTGTGCACCGCCAGAAGCTTCTATTCCTCAAATCTCTCTGTTCTTCATTAATGTTGTGAGGTCTTATACTCTGCTTATGTGTGTGCTGTGCATTGATTTTTGTGGATCTGAATCTTCGTGTACCGTGGGCATTTTGATCTCTTTTTACTACTCTGTTGCGTCTATTCTTCAAGTTTGGAGTACTAGTTCTTGCTGTTTGCAAGTAGTACTACTTCTCTGTAGCAACAGTACACTAGTACTCTAGGCTTGCTTTTTCCTGTGTAGCTTTTTGATCGAGTTGATAGGGCTAAAGTTTCTTTTCTGGTTGTTTCTGGCTAAGCCCCTTCTCTCTGTTCGAAGTCCCTCAGCTCCGTAAGGCAGGCTTCGATCAGACATCCTCAAGGGCTTCCCTTGAACTTCGATTTCACTTTGTGTACTGGGTTTCTAGCTTCGAAGTACATTTGTGCTGTCTGTCAGCTTGACATACTTCGACCGTCTGTGCGAAGGTATACTCTGAAAGGCTTCGAGGTTGACTTCGAAGCTTGTTTCTCTGATATACTTCGCTCGACGTGGTCTCTGAGATCTTTCTGCTGCTATCTTATTTCGTGGGTCACAGTGTGTTTTGTTCAGAGCTTGTCGTTCGAAGTGTGTTTGTCACCTTCGATTTCTTGTGTGACAACTCTTACAAACTTCGTTTCGAAGTTGATCTGTGTGTGTCGAAGGCTAACACTTCAGCGATCCTTCTTCGATCTTGCTAGCTCCGAAGGTAGAGTGTAGGCTTCGATTTGTTTTCTCTGTCATGTGTCGGGCTTCGCTACTCTTTCGAAGGTTGTTTTTCTGTGACCTTGTTCGAAGCTTTCTGTTCGAAGTCTAGCCTTCGAAGAACATGGTTCAAAGCAAGCTTCGACACTGTCATACTTAGCTTCGAAGCATACTTCGCTCTCAGTCGCACTCGTACTAGGATAGACAACAAACCTTCGGCACTTTCACAACAGCCTTCGGCAGACTTCGCCACTAACCTCCGAAGCAGGCCTCGACCAGCGAAGCAGGCTTCAACCAGTGAAGCAGGCTTCGACAAGTTTCGAACAGGAGACAGATTTGAACAGTAACTTCTCATCTCACTTTATTTATACTTAGATCATCCATAGAGAAGTTTAACTTGCCATGTCTTGTGTATACTATTTATCTATCTATTAGCATTGTATTGGTGATTCTTTGTTTTTAACATCAGTTGCTTCTAGGCTAGATACCTTTAGACTTAGGCAATCTGTTCATGCTTTGCTGCTTAGTCTTTTGAGGTGCGTTGGGTATTGGGAGCAGGCCATTGATTTGAAAGAATTTTTAGGCGCCCATTCACCCCCCCTCTGGTCGCTACTTTCGGTCCTACAAGTCTTATCAGAGCCTGGTTAGGGTTTTTCCATACCTTAACCGGTTCTAAACCCCAGTAGTGATCATGACTTCTCCCGGCAAGGTCCCGTCCTTGGAAGCCTATGGCTATAACTATTGGAAGACTCGCATGCGAGCCTATCTTATGAGCCAAGGCTCGGACATCTGGGACATTTGTGTTCACGATACGTTTGTCATTTTGCCAGTTGCTGAGCATGGTACTCCTGGTATTATTGCCCAGCATCTGAGCAATAGTAAAGTCGTGAACATTCTCTTTTCTGGTTTAGGTCCTATGAGTTTGAGCGTGTGAGCCATCTCTCCACTACGAGAGAGATCTGGGCTACTGTTGGGGGAATATATTTCCCTGTACAGGGGCCAAATGACGTCAGCCTCAGGTAACCTTCGGCCCAGAGCCCAGCGCTGTCGAGGCCCGTTTCCGCTACAAGAAGTTGTTCCCAGACCTCAAGTTCAGTCCGGAGGCCGCCCTCCGGGAGCCAGTCCGGAGGCCGCCCTCCGGAGCCAAGTCCGGAGGCCGCCCTCCGAGAGCCCAGTTCGGAGGCCGCCCTCCGGGAGCACAGTTCAGAGGCCGCCCTCCGGAGCCCAGTCCGGAGGCTGCCCTCCGGAGCCCAGTCTGGAGGCCGCCCTCCGGAGCCAAGTCCGGAGGCCGCCCTCCGGGAGCCCAGTTCGGAGGCTGCCTTCCGGAGCATGCTTCGAAGCCCCCCTCCGCGGTACACTTCGAAGCCTTCCCCCCAGCCTCCGCCTTCGGTGTGTCTTTTAGCTGGTCAAAGCCTGGCATACCCTGACACGTCTGTAAAGCTATAAAGTTGTCTAGTACTTTTCTACAGTAGCTAGCTCCCTTTCCCTGTCTACCCCTATAAGCCTAGGGGCTTGTAGAGGGTATCTTGGTCTTTTCCTTAAGGCCTGCGAGCCTATAAAAGTAGGGCCAAGCCCTTGTAGCAGGACACACGCTCCAGGGTGCCAAGAAACCCTGGAATTATTGCTTCATTCTAGGGCATACCATGCCAAATCCACCATAACTGGACGTAGGGTTATTATCTCTCAGGAGAGGCCCGAACCAGTATAAACCCTTTTCTCCTTCTGTTAGAACCCCTCGAGGTTCATTCTCCACATCACACTCCACCACATAAAAACCTGCTGGAACTAATACAATTGTTCCAACAGTTGGCGCCGTCCGTGGGGACCTTAGTCCTAGAAGCTAAGTTCTCTACCACTGTCTGCAACCCGAAGTACGCCTGAGGGGGGAGCTTCGAAGTTTTCTTGCTTCGCGCACCCTCCGGCAAGGGGCTTCGGGTGTAGCTCGAAGGCCACCTTCGCCTTCCTCCATCCTTCACATACCGGAGCTCACTCTCCGGCAAGGGGCTCCGCTCCACATTTCGAAGGCTGTCAAAGCCCCAAGGGCTACAAGGTATGTACGGTCCGAAGCCTTACTTCGATGTACCAATCTGCAATTACATTAATATAAATTCGAAGCCCTGCTTCGCCTTAAAGCCGAAGCTCTGCTTCGCCTTAAAGCCAAAGCCCTGCTTCGCCTTTGAATGCAAACTCTTGCTCCATATTATTGAAAAACCGAAGCCATGCTTCGCCTTATCAAAAACCGAAGCCACGCTTCGCCTTGTCAAAACTTGAAGCCTCGCTTCACTTTGTTTAAAATACGAAGCCTTGCTTCGCTTTATAAAATCCGGAGTACCCCTCCGAAGGCTACACAGTGCCCCCGGGCCCGTAGCAGTGGGCTAAAAGGACTCCGGGCCACTGGCCCGACGCGTCCAGGGATTCCGGGCTCCGCACCCGAAGCATCCTAGGGATTCCGGGTTCCGCACCCAAAGCATCCCAGGGTCGAAGGTGACCCAGAGCCGAAGGTGGCTCAGAGTCGAAGGTGGCTCACATTATCACAGGTTCGGTGAATCCACACCAACTATCCTTCTCATTACAGGACCAAGTTCCGAAGCCTTGCTTCATTATCCAAACACGCTCCGAAGCCTGGCTTCGCGTGCTCATATACTATACGCCTAAGCGTCCCGAAGTCGTACTTCGCTAAAATCTAAGTGCGTTTCAGAGCCTCGCTCACGCACAGCATCCAAATCCTAGCATGCCGAAGCATGCCTCGCTAAGCTTGGTTGTGCCGAAGCCTTGCTTCGCACCAAGTTAGCACGTTTGAAGCCCAAAAGAGGCCTTCGCTCAGTGAAATTCCGAGCAGCCGAAGCCTTGCTTCGCACCAAATTAAAGCATTCGAAGCGCAAAGAGGCCTTCACTTAAATAAAATTTCATGCGTCGAAGCCGCCGAAAAGCGCACCCTTCGCATCTTTTATTTCTTGCCCGCACCAGCAACGGCTAAGTCCCTAGCTGCCACGAGCAAAGGGGGGAAGCATGTATCTAAACCTAAGAAGAACCGTGTGCGAGGCCCCAACCCTCGCTTGCCCCTTTTTCGGCCAGGGCCACCTCGGCTAGACGTTGCCTCGTTGGAGCCCGCTCTCCCTCGACCAGCCCGTCCAGCACTACTACAAAGCGACACTGTAGCGGCGGGTAAAATCGACCTATAGTGGCGGGCATCCAGTCCGCCACTGCTCTAACGCCACTGCTATCGCTGGTTAGCAGTGGCGGTCAGAGCGCCCGCCACCGTTGTGTCAACAGCAGTGGCGGGCACGCTGACCTCATCGGCCCGCCACTGCTATTATCAATATCAGTGGCGGGCAGATGATGTCAACAGCAGTGGCGGGCGCGCTGACCTCATCTGCCCGCCACTGCCGTTATCAATAGCAGTGGCGGGCAGATGATGTCAGCACGCCCGCCACCACTGTGTCAACAGCAGTAACGGGCAAGCTACCTCATCTGCCCACCACTGCTGTGTATAAGCCATAACACAGAATGTTGTGATCCCACAAACCAAAACACAGAAATTATATGCTTCACACAGCCATCCACATACACAGTAGCAAAACATCCACATATCCACATACATAGCAGCAAAACATCCACATATCCACATACACATCCACAACAACAACACATCAACACAACAACCATCCATCTCATCAATTTTCAAAAATTTACAAAGTTTACATTCTTCCGGTTTATGTTTCACAATAACCATCCATCAACACAATTCATTGTTTCACAAATACATGCTCATGCGGTTTATGTTTTCTTGGAAGGCTAACTCATATGTTAATTGGTTCGCCTTTTCATTCTTCCGGCCCAATCATACAGAGTTGGATGCTTGGCCATTTCACTCTCAGGATCGAAAAATACCCCAAGCTCATGAAGAATCTCATGCATCGTGAAGTGGCACATCCTTGATACGATTTCGTACATTTGTGATTCAGAGAGTTGGCTCTTCTGGGCAACGGTTGATGGACCTGACGACTGCATACGTAAAATATAAGTACATACGCTGCAAGTTATATTAGATTAACACACAAGAAATCAACTTACTTCTTTAGTATCCTCAGATACTGTCCGCCCAAACATTCCTAAGTTATTGCTCATGAAATCACAAGTATAGTAGCCACAATGCACGGAACCAAGAGATTGTTTGTGACACTTCAAAATAGACAAAGTTAGAACGATATATAGTTTGGCTTTATCAATTGAATTAACAAATTTAAAAATATAAAATTACCGGATAGTTGGTTCTGATAAGCATTTCTTTCGGCCTCTGTGGATCATGTGGGCCACCTAACTTTTCCACGTAGTATCTATATGCACTCTGAATAACATTTAATATATCTTGATATTCTTTTTTGGGTTTGTCAAGCGAGTCGAGCACATAAACCCTTGAGCTCTTTGGGTATATCAGAAGTGCAATCCAATGATCACTATCGAAAGAAGTAATATATGATTATGTTAGTTTCATAATCGATAAAACGTGATTAAGTGGATATAGTGGGTATACTTACATAAAGTTATATGCCCCACTTATCATTTCTCTGTCCTTCCATTGATCCATGCACCACGCAATATACAACGCGACACAACTCCTTTGTTCTTCTTAAGTTTGTCTTCGTCTTTATTGAACATCTTTCTTTGAAATTTTTTCTTACCCGCAGTCCAGTACTTGCTATCGTTCTGGTTTAGTGTCGGGTTCAGCGCACTTTGGCTTATTAATGACGGGTTTAAGTACCCATACAATTTAGACTCATCACCGCGTGAATTACAACTGCATATGTTATAAAACAATAGTCAATATAAGACATTATTTATTTTTGCTTTGTATTGACAAAGTATAAAGTACTTACATGCACCAGAGCATCATGCTTGTGATGTCGGTTCGCTTCAGACGAAACATCCGATGGAAGTCGTCGAAAAATAGTGCAAGCTTAAACTCTGGGCAGTTGAATATTTCTTGTGGAACCTTCAGTTCTATTTCTAACGGAGTTATACGAGGCGTTATTTTCGGAGGAAAATAACAGGCGGGAATGCAAAAAGGCAGAGCCTAAACGGTAACAAACGGAAAGTTTAGACTATAAATAAAGAACTCCAGAACTTACTCGATTACCTTTTCACTGCTTCCTCTCAGTCAAAAGCCTTTTGAGCCCTTTGAGTTCTTGAGCCCTAGTCTCCACTCTCTCAGATCGATCCAGCGATTGCGATGGCGAAGACCAAAGGCTCTGCACCTCCTTCAACCTTGGTTCGTCAACAAGCAACTGCGGCAGCGGCAGCGGCAACAGTGGCGGCGACGCCTTCGATGCAGGCGACAACTTCCATGGCGGCAAAGGGAAAAAATCCCCAAATCGCCGATGATCAAGGTCTGTGCCCTCCATCGACCAAATATTTGGACCAATCCTTTGAATTAGGACCTTCAACCTGCAAAAGAGAGTCCCTGGCAATGGCAGTAGGAGGAAATATTGGTGCGGGAGTTATGATTCGAAAACCAGGGAAAGAAGTAATTCCAGTGCCCAGACCCGGAGAAGTAGTAGTGTTCGAAGCTTTTTTCGAAGCCGGTTTGGGTCTTCCTGCAGTGGACTTCCTGGCAGAAGTACTCGAACTGTTCCATATAACTCTCCCTCAATTATCTCCGAACGCAGTAGCTAGATTAGCTATTTTTGAATGGGCCTTAAGAGCCGAAGGATGTGAAGGAAGGGCGGAAATCTTCGCTGCATTACATAGAGCAACCTGCCAGCCAAAAACCTTCGTAGCTCCCGGAGGTGAAAAAGTAGTAACGTCTTTTGGCAGTATCAACTTTAGACTTCGGGATGAGTACGCCCTTCGCTTTCCTGCTAAAGCCATCAACGCTAGGTGGTACACCGACTGGATTTTGAAATGGTTCTATGCCGAAGTCGGGGCAAGCAATCCTCTGGCCGGACCCCTTAGAGAAATCCAATTCCGAAAGGAGGCTTTGGTGCGTCCTGACGAAGGTCAATTCGAAGCCCGTCTGAACTTGCTTGAAAAAGTTAGCCGAAGGCTCAGTATGCGAGATTTGGCAGAAGAGTTCGTCGGTCTTCAAATTCCTCCACTGATGGCCGACTGGCCTATTATCTTCGAAGATGATTCCGAAGGTGGTCTTCGTAGAATTAACTTGACTTCAAGTCCTACAGGTAACTTCGAAAACAACATGCATTAAACATATTTGCTTCGAAGAAAAAACTGACTTGAATTATTTATTTTGTAGAATTTTCAGCCCCTGTTACTTCAGAACAGATTATAAGGGCTTCGGAAAAAATCTTGGGTGCTCCAACTCCGACCGAAAAAGAGTGGCGAATTAAGCTGGTTGGGAGTTGGGAAAGATTTAACAGAGTATGGGGAATGCTGAAACTCACTCCTCCCCCTCTGATGGATTGGGCGCCTTTGGAGAAAGGGCCTCAAAAAAGGAAAGCCGAAGCTGGAACTTCAAGTTCAGCAAAAACTCCGGTGAAGAGGGTGGCTCGGAAGCCGAAGAACCTCGCACCTTTAGATCCTATACCTTCGAGCTCCAGAGCTTCGGTTTCCGATTCCCAAGAAGAAATGGAAAGGTTACTTGTGCGGCTAATGGAAGAGAATGAAACTCAAAAGCTCGCACAGGCCGAAGTATCTATGAACGTACCGGAGTCTGGAGAAAATATTGATCAGCCAAGGACTTCGGTAGTTCAAGAAGATGTAGCTCAGGACGAAGTTCCTGTGAATGAAAGTGGGGTCGAAGTCACTATGGCTTCGATTCCCGAAGAAGCAGCGAGGACTACCCAGGACGATGCTCCTGCAGTCCATGATTTAACGGCTGATTCAGATGAAGAATTAGCTTTCGATCCACCAATCAGTCCGACAACGACTCCTCCACGGACTGCCGAAGGTAGATTTCGAAGAACTTTTGTATTTATTTGAATTTTTATACTATGTATAATACTTTTGATTACTTTGCAGAACCCACTCCTATGGAAGAAGTCCGCCAGGAGGAAATAATTCCTGAACCTTCGACGACTTCGGAGCCAGCCCCAAGAGTTACTCAAAAGGGGCCTGGAAGAGGCAAAAGACAAATAGAGCCCCTGCCTGCTATAAGCTCCGAATCAACTCCGTCTGATTCAACAGACGAGAGCCAATCTTCCAGGGAGGCTCAAACTCCAGTGGCTCCGAAGACCGCAGGCCAAAGCTACGGTCCTTCATTGAACGAAGATGACCAAGAGGCAATAAGCATGCTCCCCTTGCTGGCTCCTTTCTTAGGGCAAACAACTGGTCTTCGGACTTTGCTCGAACCTTTGGATCGAGCTAGTCGTGAGATAGGGGAGACCGAATTAGTGGCCATCCTGCGCAAGGCTGACAGGACGGAGCTTAATGCCATTATTGAACGTACAGCTTATCAGGTATGAAACAACTGCAAATTATTATAGAATTTATCTTCGAATGAATATTTACTTTGATTTTTACTTTGGCAGCAAACTGTCTTGGCCCGAGCTGCAAGTCTATGCAATGACGAAGAAATCGCTCGGCTTCGGGAAGAAAATAGCACTCTTCAAAGGAATTTTAACATCTCTGAAAGTCGAGTGACTCAAATGGACAATATAATATTAACAGAGCGAAGGGCCAGGCAAAGCTTGGAAGCTGTAAAGAAAGAGCTCGAAGCGGAAAGGATTGTGCTTCGAGCAGAGGTTGACAAACTGCGGGCGGAGCATGCTACTGCAGGGTCTAGGCTCGTCCGGCTTGAAGAGGAAGCTAGCCAATTGTTGACACAGAAAAACACTTTGACCACTGAGAATGCTAGGCTTTCTGGGGTTTTGGACGAAGTTACTTCGGCGAAGGATGCGCTGAACGAAGATAAGTTGAAGTCTGAGAAGGTGGCTGCGGAGGTTATGAATCAGTTGTTAGAAGTCCTGGAGTACTTCGGTACTACTGGAATTCTCCCTTCTGATGATAACATCAGCCTTCTGCGCCGGTTGAAAAGGATCCAAGGGGTGGCGAAGCAGATGAAGACGGCGGGCATTAGATACGGAGAACTCTCCGGACATGTGTCTGCTGTTGGTCTACTTCGCTATTACGAGGATTTGGGCCGATCAATAACTCCGGACACAGGAAGAGGTCCAATCACCTTCGACGACGACCGACTTCTCAAACCTTCCGAAGGAGTAGCTGCTGCTTGGCGGGCCTTCCAAACTTCGTGGAGAGCCGAAGGTCGATCTGCGATCAAGGCTTGGATTGATGAAGGCCAACGCCAGAAGCATGTTCGGAGCCAAGCTTCGAGCAGCCAACCTCCTTCAAACCCACAGGTTTAGGAATGTTTTAGGATTTTTAACCGTGTAAAGCTTTGTGCTTGTAAACATTTATCAATGAAAATCTTGTTTGTCATATTTTTAGGCTTTGCCTCTTATCGAAGATATTGAAGTGTTAGAGCTTAACAGCGAACTTCGCTCACTGTGGAACACCTTCGAACTTCTAAAGAGTTATAAGCGTCCTCGATTTCTTATCCCTCGAGATGACTCCGGTGTTATTGCGCCCGAAGTAATCAAAGACGTATTGTCTTATATTAAAGAGGAAGATAAAGAAATCGACGCAAACACCTCGTCTTCTGAAGACACTAATTGGTCCGAAGACGAAGGTGAAGCCCAAAATAAAAGATCTGAAGGTCTTAGAAGCTGGGAGAGAAATCCTGAGCGGCTTCGAACTTGGGCCGAGCTTCAACAAGAACAGAAGGATTTTAGAGCTTCGAAGGGGAGGAAGAGAGTTAAACGCAAAGTTCTTAGAACTTCCGATGTTGGAACTAGTCGTTCCACCCCTAGCTCTCGGGACCGAAGAGGTCTCCGATTCCTTCTTGGTATAAATACCAATTTTACATAATGTAATCTGTAAACACATTTGTTTCAATAATGAATGCCGATTTAAAATTGTCTCCATATTTACTAGCCCCTCTTTGGGTATAAGCAACTTCGAACTGCATTCAAAGATGGTTATGCGCAAAGAAAAAACTTCGGAGTACAATTTTTTGGGGGTTCGGAGCCCCTCTGTCATTTTTAAAGATCTTTTGAAATCTTATGAAATGTCTTTGACCTTTGTAGTCAGAAGAATGGTAACTTGGTACCTTTGTTTGCTTTACGAAAGAAATCAATTAAGATAACTTCGAGGACACTTTAGTGTCTTAAGAAATTTGTCACTTTGGACTTATATGAACAAACATTCGAAGCTCATGGCTTAAATGCTGTTTTGCTTTAGCCACCTTCGGCTGTTTTTTGCAGAAATCTACCAGCCGGAGCTTGGATTTCGCAGAAATTGTAGCCACCTTCGGCTATTTTTGCAGAAGTCTACCAGCCGGAGCTTGGACTTCGCAGAATTTGGCCACTTGGGCTCTTTTTTGCAGAAGTCTACCAGCCGGAGCTTGGACTTCGCAGAATTTGGCCACTTGGGCTCTTTTTTGCAGAAGTCTACCAGCCGGAGCTTGGACTTCGCAGAATTTGGCCACCTTCGGCTCTTTTTACGGAAGTCTGACAAGCTGCAGCTTGGACTCCGCAGATTTTGGCCACCTTCGGCTCTTTTTACGGAAGTCTACCAGCCGAAGCTTGGACTCCGTAGAATGTGGTATTGGCTCTTTTACGGATGCCTACAAGGTATCAGCTTGGGCTCCGGATGGATTTGAGCCACCACACCGGAGGCCTCGACTTTATGGGTACGAAGTCCGGAAATACAGCCCTGCTTGATGACACTTCCCTCTCGAACGACTTCTGTCCCAGCGCGTCCGCTCGGGAAACTAGGAGTGTCAAGGGGAAGGCAAGCCACAGGGTGTATGCTTTATTAATTTAGAGGTGATTACAAGCGAATTACAAGGAGCCCTTATGCGAAGTATCGCTTTAGGTGCTCCGCATGCCAAGTATGTGCAAACTCTTCACCTTCTAAATTAGCTAATTTAAATGAACCAGGGCGCCCCGAGCGGACGATTAGATATGGACCTTCCCATTTATTGCCTAACTTCCCTGGTGCTATAATGCTTCGTAGAACAAGATGACCCGGCCTTAACTCACTAAGCTTAACCTTCGGGTCATACCAAGTCTTCGTCTGCTGATGATACTTTGATAGATTAGCTACAGCTCGAAGCCTTGTCTCTTCTGACAAATCTAACGAAGCTTGCCTTTCTTCTTCGATGTCTGGTTCGGTGCTGCGAAGTGATCCCCCTTTGAGCTCCGTTGGAGTCATAGCTTCATCTCCGAATAGCAGTCTGAAC
This sequence comes from Zizania palustris, assembly GCA_019279435.1. Taxonomy (NCBI): domain Eukaryota; kingdom Viridiplantae; phylum Streptophyta; class Magnoliopsida; order Poales; family Poaceae; genus Zizania; species Zizania palustris. The sequence continues at coordinate 68,407,959 of JAAALK010000289.1, read as the reverse complement.
GGAGTAAACCCTGTGGACCTTGTTTGCGTAGTCCGAATGGACCACAGAATCTTCGGAAGCTCTTCGGTCCACAGTCCTTTTGATAGTCCTACTATTCTTCGATTTAGCCCTGATAAGATATTTCCATTGGCTCGTTCAACGGCTCCATTCGACTGAGGATGTCTCACTGCAGCAAAACATAGTTGAATGCCTAGGTCTTCGCAAAACTTCCTGAAGGGTTCTGCGTCGAACTGTGTTCCATTATCAACTGTGAGATATTTAGGCACTCCGAACCGGCAAATAATGTTTTTCCAGAAGAATTTCTGTACATTATTCGAAGTGATAGCTGTTAAGGGCTCTGCTTCCACCCACTTAGAAAAATACTCAATAGCTACCACTGCGAACTTCAGATTTCCCTTTGCTAACGGAAAGGGACCAATTAGATCCATACCCCATCTGGCCATAGGCCATACCGGAGCAATGACTTGAAGAGCTGTTGGTGGGCGATGACTCCGTCGACCCATCCACTGGCATCCTTGACAAGTGCGGACCAAGCTTTCCGCATCAGCTGTTATTGTGGGCCAATAAAGCCCCTGGCGAAGTGTTTTTCCTGCCAGAGCTCTAGGGGCTAAATGACTTCCACAAAGGCCTTCGTGAATTTCTCGAAGAATTTCTTGGCCTTCGGCTTGAGATATACATCGGAGTAGAGGGGAACATACTCCGGCCTTGTATAATATACCGTTGATTAACTGATAGTTTCTTGCTCTGAGCTTTAATCTTGACAATTGGGGCTCTTCGGGCAAATTTGTTCCTCCTTGCAAGAGTTCTATGATTGAATCTTTCCAATCTGCACTAGGAATGCAGAGAATCTCTGCAGAAGCAACTTGTGGCACCGAAGGTATATTGAGCTCCTCATAGAAAGCTTCGTCGGGCACATCCACAGCTCCGGCAGCAGCCTTCGCTAAAATGTCCGCTTGCACGTTTTCAGCTCTTGGTATACTCCGAATGGAAATACCCTTGAAATGTGCTTCGATCTTGCGAATTTCTTCCAAATACATTGCAAGCTGTGGATGTCGGACTTGAAAACTTTTGTCTACGTGCCCTGCTACTATCTGAGAATCTGTTTTTATAATTATTCTTGTAGCCCCTAGAGCACGTGCTTTCCGGAGTCCCAATAATATTCCTTCGTACTCCGCTATATTATTGGTAGACTTAAAGTTGAGTCTTGCGGAGTACATTGCTCTTTGTCCTGATGGTGAAATTAATACTGCCCCAATGCCTGCTCCGGATGCTTGAAAAGCCCCATCGGAGTAAATAGTCCAAACTCCGTCATCTGATTTCTCCGGAGTCAACTTCGTAGGTGGAGTCCACTCTGCTACGAAGTCTGCTAGAACTTGAGATTTGATAGCTGTCCTTGCCAGGAAAGATATGCCGAAGGGTGCTAGCTCTACTGCCCACTTTCCAATCCTTCCAGTGGAATCTTTGCTTCGGAGCATATCTCCTAAAGGATACGAAGTTGGTACAATTACATTATGAGCCAAAAAATAATGTCTTAGCTTCCTCGAAGCCATTATCAGAGCATAAACGAACTTTTCAAGTTCGGAATATCTTGTCTTTGCTCCTGACAATGCTTCGGATACAAAATAGACAGGATTTTGGACCAACTTCCCATTGATATCAGCTTCTCTGACAAGGACTGCGCTGACAGCTGATCCTGTGGCTGCAAGATACAGGAGTAGGGTTTCGTCCGCAATAGGCACCGTAAGCGTAGCAAGATTGCTGAGATAATCTTTAATATCTTCGAAGCTTTTCTGACACTCCGGTGTCCATGCAAAATCTTCGGACCCTTTCAAAGCTTTAAAAATTGGCAAACTCCTCTCTGCAGACCTTGATAAAAACCTGCTAAGTGCGGCCAGACGTCCAGTCAGCTTTTGCACTTGCTTTAAATTCTCGGGAGGAGCCATCTTCTGCAGCGCAGTTATTTGAGTAGGGCTAGCTTCAATTCCCCTGCTTGAAACTAAGTACCCTAACAACTTTCCAGCCTTAGCTCCGAATATACATTTTTCGGCGTTAAGGCGGATCCCACATGCCCGAAGGCTATTGAATGTTTCTGCTAAGTCTAGGCTATGTTGGTGCTTTAAAGCACTCTTTATTACAATATCATCCATATAGGCCTCCACATTGCGACCTAGTTGATGACCTAGAGCCTTAGCAACTAATCTTGAAAAAGTAGCCCCGGCATTTCTTAAGCCGAAGGGCATTCTTACATAGCAGAAGACTCCCGAAGGAGTTACAAAGCTCGTCTTGATTTCATCTTCGCGCTTCAACCATATTTGATGATAACCTGAATACGCGTCGAGGAAGCTTAGTAACTCCGAACCTGCAGTGGAGTCAACTAGCTGATCAATTCGGGGCATGGGGTAGGGGTCACGTGGGCACGCTTTATTCAGAGATGTGAAATCAATGCACATGCGCCACTTTCCGGAGGACTTCTTCCTGACGAAGACTGGGTTGGCTAGCCATTCTGTATGGGCCACTTCTCTGATAATCCCAGCCTTCAGCAGTTTTTCAACTTCGTCCTTAGCTAGAGCGGCTCTCTCTGCGGACATCTTCCGGAGCCCTTGTCGAACAGGCCGGGCCTTCGGGTTTACAAGCAAGCTGTGCTCAATAATATCCCTATCGACTCCGGTGATATCTTCGTCAGTCCAAGCGAAGACATCTAGATTTTCTTCTACGACCTTTTCCAAGGAAGTTGCAACTTCGGGAGGTAAATCTTTACCAAATTGAAAAGTGTATTCTTTACCATCTTTGACAATGACCTTCGTTGCAATCTCTCCTTCGGGACTTGGTCTTGGAAATGACTTCTTCGAAGCTTCGGAGGAGGCTGAAAAAATTTCTCCATTATCTTGGACATTATTTACTTGCCTCGGATCAAGAGGAGGACCATGACCATATTCTGCCCTCCGAGCTGTGGCTTGATCTCCGAAGATTGTCAGAACTCCTGATTGTGTGGGCATCTTCATGCACAAGTAGTTGTGATGCGCCACAGCTCCGAACTGATTCAACATGCCTCGCCCAAAGATGACATTATAAGCATACGGGGCGTCCACCACATCAAAGATAACTTCTTCAGTTCGGGCTAGTAAACCTTCTCCGAAGGTTACTTCCAGGCCTATCTGGCCAAGTGCATCTAACGGAGGTCCTGCAAAGCCTTGCAGAGGACGAGCCGCTGGGAGGAGATGCTTCCGGGAAATGCATAACTGATCGAAGGCTTGTACAAATATGATATCTGCCGAGCTACCTCCGTCAATTAGCACCCTTCGAACTTCTGTCCCTGCAATATCAGCAGTAATAACCAATGGATCTGCATGCGGGAACTTGATACCAGCTGCATCCTCCGCAGAGAAAGATATTGGAACATGAGACCACTCCGGCATTGCAGCTGCAGATGACGAAGTTCCAATGTGGCCCACTTCTCGAACGTACTCTCTTCGCTGTCTCTTGGACATGCTTCCGAGGGTACCTCCTCCGGAGATAGGGAGAACTACTCTCTTCCCTCTATCTTGCCCTTCTTCTTGCTTCGGAGGTGGCATAACATTGGCCACCGGAGGATGCCTTGCAGCATCAAAATTTTCTATCCGCGCCACAGCCTGGACCGGCTCCGAGCGCACTGCTGCTGCTGGACTTCGGTCGGTACTACCTCGACCCGAAGTTCTCTCCAAGTATTCTCCCCGAAGGGTAAGAATAGCCTTGCAAGTGTCAGTTGCATGGCTTCGATTCTCTCCATGAATACAACAAAAAAGGGTCTGGCCCTTGCCAGCTGTTTTCCCTGGCGGCCTCCAGCCGCTGGACTTGTTCCCTGCAGACTGTGGAGCTCTTGGTGCAAACTTCTGCGGGGGTGCAATGTTTAAGACCTCAGAACGAGGGTGCTTTTGCCCTCTTCTTCTATCATGTTGCACTTCGGAGACTGGTTCTTGCGGCTGAGCCGAAGTCTTCACCTCTGCTTTAACTTCTGTCAACACTGTCGAAGTAGCAGTAGTCCTCCGAAGCCAACCTTCTTCCGACTTCGAGTACTCCTCGAAGTACGACATCAGCTGTGATACTGTGGTGATGCTTTTCCGATGCAATTTATCCAAAAGGCCTTTATGACTGACGCCTTCCCGAGCTGCATCAACCACCGAGGATGTGGACAGCCCCCGAATTTGCGACTTCGTGTGAGCGAAGCGCTTGAAGTACTGCCTCAATGTTTCTCCGGGGAGCTGTTTCACTTGGAAAAGGCTTCCTGTCGACATGGGGGGCACGAAGGTGCCCTGAAAGTTACTTATGAACTTCTTCTTCAACTGTAACCATGACGTGATTGATCCTGGTTTTAAAGACCAGAACCATCTCAACGCCACTCCTTCAAGGGCTAACGGGAAGCACTTCGCCATAGTTTCTCTGTCTCCGCCACTAGCCTCGATTGCTAGGGCATAAGAACGTGCAAACTCACTGGGATCTTCGTCTCCGGCATACTTGCAAAGCTTCGAAGCTTTGAACCTCGGATCGAAGCGAACCTTCTGAAGCTCGGGATGCAACGGAGATTCATTGTCGTAAGAAGCGTTCTCCGGGGCTTCGGGATAGTCAAGATCGTCATCTTCGTGCACTTCGGGGATAACTGGGGTGACTTGAGGACGAAGCCTGTTCGCAGCCTCTTGCCGCCACCTCGCTACCTCGGCTTGAAGATTGGCCATTTGAGTGGCCATATCTCCAAGGCTATCTTCATCTCCTCCGGAAGGACCTTCCGGGTCTTGAGAACTGGTATGATCAGTTTGAATCGGAATGGAGGGTGGCAGAGTGGCTCCGGGCGGTCGGAGTGTAGAAGGGGTTGGTGGAGAGGTTTCATATCCTCGAGGGATAGAAGCCCCTGGCGGAGTTAGAGGTGGAGGGATAGTCGAAGACCCTCCGACTTCGACTGTGTCGAAGGGTATCTCTCCGGAGATCCGAGAGGACCTCCGAGTGGGATTGCGAGGTGCGCTCCGCTTAGGAGGCATGATGCAAGAGGTTGGTAGAGAACGAAGTTTTTTGGACTAAGTACCCCACGGACGGCGCCAACTGTTGGCGTAAAAGATTACGCTAACAGGTTTCTGTAGAAAAGAAACTAACAAACGAAGTGTTTGCGAAGCAAACTGTTCTAAGCCTCCGAAAGGATAATAACTTAGAATAGTTCGAAAGTGTGTATTGATTCACTTGTAATCGGTCCTCATTACAGGGTGAAATGGGGGGTATTTATAGGCCTAAACATTAAGGAAAAGACCTATTTACCCCTCTATTACAACCGACATTAAGGAAACTATTTGGTTTCCTTAATAGGGCTAAAATGGTAAAAGACTAATCTAATAGGATAGAAGATAAATCTTCCATCTTAGCTGGCAGAAAAGATCCTGAAGAGCTTTGGTTCGAAGACATACTTCGAACCAATGCCAGTCTTCGGACTTCGAACGAGGTTCTGGGCATCTTCGAAGATGGTCGTCAAACAACCTTCGAATAGATTGGCTGTCTTTATGCTGCTTCGGCAATAACCCCGAAGATGAGATATTTTCCCCCAACAGCTTTATCAATTGAATTAACAAATTTAAAAATATAATATTACCGGATAGTTGGTTCTGATAAGCATTTCTTTCGGCCTCTGTGGATCATGTGGGCCACCTAACTTTTCCACGTAGTATCTATATGCACTCTGAATAACATTTAATATATCTTGATATTCTTTTTTGGGTTTGTCGAGCGAGTCGAGCACATAAACCCTTGAGCTCTTTGGGTATATCAGAAGTGCAATCCAATGATCACTATCGAAAGAAGTAATATATGATTATGTTAGTTTCATAATCGATAAAACGTGATTAAGTGGATATAGTGGGTATACTTACTTAAAGTTATATGCCCCACTTATCATTTCTCTGTCCTTCCATTGATACATGCACCGCGCAATATACAACACGGCACAACTCCTTTTGTTCTTCTTAAGTTTGTCTTCGTCTTTATTGAACATCTTTCTTTGAAATTTTTTCTTACCCGCAGTCCAGTACTTGCTATCGTTCTGGTTTAGTGTCGGGTTCAGCGCACTTTGGCTTATTAATGACGGGTTTAAGTACCCATACAATTTAGACTCGTCACCGCGTGAATTACAACTGCATATGTTATAAAACAATAGTCAATATAAGACATTATTTATTTTTGCTTTGTATTGACAAAGTATAAAGTACTTACATGCACCAGAGCATCATGCTTGTGATGTCGGTTTGCTTCAGACGAAGCATCCGATGGAAGTCGTCGAAAAATAGTGCAAGCTTAAACTCTGGCAGTTGAATATTTCTTGTGGAACCTTCAGTTCTATTTGTGTTACTCCTAACGAAGACGCTTCGAGGTACCAGTCATGAAATGTTTTCATCGTCCAGGCATACAATTAAGTACTCCTTGGGGTAATAATGGTTTGCCTGGTTCGTATTCGATATAATCCTCGTCTCCGTAGGTCCTCTTATCAACAGAAAGTGAGCTCGCATGCTTTTGTACTGGAGCCTTTATGGGAGCCGCTTCGGGCATAGAACGTGTTTGCCCCATAGTAGTAAAAAATTTATGCATCTCAGATTTCAGCGCAGAACACTGCCCAGCTTGAACAGTTATCTTGTGGATTGCTGGCTTTGGGCATGCATCTTGTTTTTCAGGCTCGGCAGCAACTAGCACTGACACTTTTGTTATGCGCTTGGCCACCGACACTTGAGGATCAGCCGGAACTGGCACTTGAGGCACAGTCGGAACTAGCACTGGCATTTGATCTGGCTCTGGCACATTTGTGTTGGGCTCATCAGTGGGCTCAAGCACTGGCACTGGCTTTGTCACTTGAGGATCAGGCTCAGTCACTTTCGATTCTATCACTTCTGCCACTTTATTGGGCACTGGCTCTTCCTCTGCATTTTCCTCTATTTCACGATCATCAACAGGTGATAATGATCCTATATTTTGCACATCCTGAGATGAAAGATATGTGGGGGATTGTGATGAGACAATAGGTGATTTACTCTGAGAACTTGTCTGCAGTAATTTGATATCTCGGCTCGCCCATAGGACAAAGTTATTTAGAGCATCTCCGATTGTCTCAATCCCCTCATCAGGCATTGGAAGATCCAAGGGGTCATTAATAAATCTGTCGTTGGTGATCTCATTGACCTGAACCTTGGTATAGTCAGCAGGAATAGGCCGATTGTGAAATAAATCCCCAGGCATAGCAATCTGCGTAGCACTCAATGACTTTCTGCCTTTAGTTCCTTTACCGGTGAGTCTTCCATGGTGCCACGACACGGGAACTCCTATTGGTCTTCCATCTCTTATGTAATCTGCGTAGCACTCAATGACTTCCTCAGTCGTGTAGCCCTCTATCATGGAACCCTCTGGATAAGCATGATTTCGTATGTAACCCTTGAAGATAACCATTAGACGCTCGTACGCATACATATTGTGCAGGTACGTTGGACCGAGAACAAAGATTTGGTCTGCTATATGTATCATATAGTGCTCCATAATATCAAAATATGAAGGAGGAAAGCACATCTCAAGCTGACACATAGTCTCCCTCATTTGTTTACGTAATTCATTTAACTCTTCAGTGTCGATCACCTTCTTTGATATGACATTGAAGAAGTGACACATGTGTGTTATCACCATCTTCAGAAATTAATGTTTGACTCCTCTTACTGCGATGGCGAGGAATAGCCCAAGCATAACATGACAATCATGAGTGTTGTAGCCGCTCATCCTCAAATCTGCTGCGGAGACAATATTCTTTATATTCGTTGAGAATCCTGTTGGAACTCTAATTCCATGTAGACACCTACAGATTGATCTTTTCTCGTCAATTGTGAGGTTATAGCTAGCAGCCGGAAGGAAAAATTTTCCATTGGCCCTTTCCTGTGGGTGAAGCTCGGGTCTAATTCCGAGAGTTTGAAGGTCCCTTCGTACTTTGAGTCCATCTTTTGATTTGCCCGGTATGTCTAACAAAATACCGATAGTGCTTTCGAAGACATTCTTCTCAACGTGCATTGTATCGATAGCATGACCAATTTCCAACTCCTTCCAATAGGGCAAATATCTAAAGAAGATCGACTGCTTTTTAAATGGAGCGTCCTTTGAATTTTTTTCAGATTTCTTCCTCTTCTTTCCGAAAACAACTTTGATATTCTTTACCATTTCGAATAGAAATTTGCCATCTCGATTTCGTGGAGGCTGTCCAAGCTCGATTGTACCGTCGAAATGGTTCATATTTCTTCGATATTTGTGGTTTTTTGGTAAAAATCTGCGGTGTCGCATATATATCGTCTTAACGAATGATGGAAGATGCATAGATTCTGTCTGGTCCACACACACTACACATGTTGTCTTTCCTTTAACCTGTCCTGTTAGGGACATGCATCCTGGGTTGTCAGCTATGGTGCAAAAGATTATGGCTCTTAGATTGAAGTGCTCTTTCTTGTGCTCATCCCACACAGACACCATGTTCCCATAGACGTTTCATATCCTCCATCAAAGGTTCTAGAAAGATATCAATGTCATTGCCAGGTTGTTTTGGACCAGAAATTAGAGTAGTGAGCATAAGGTATTTTCTTTTATGGAACAACCATAATGGAATGTTGAACAAGCATAGAAAGACTGGCCACGTACTATGTGGGTTCCTCATCTCACCGAAGGGATTCATTCCATCCGTGCTAAGCCCCATCCTGATATTTCTAGGATCGTCCGAGAAATCTGGATGGGCCAGGTCAAATGATTTCCACTGCCTAGCATCCGCAGGGTGCCGAAGTTTTCCGTCCTTCTTTCGCCCAGCGAAATGCCAGATTAATAGTTCAGCATCTCTAGGATTAGAGAACATACGTTTCAAGCGATCAATCACTGGTAGGTACCACATTACTAAGGCTGAAACTTTCCTCTCCATCTTTTTTCCAGGATGGTCTTCAATAACATTTTTATTCCTCTTCTGCAACCTCTTATTATTCTTCTTCTGGTGGTCATTGTAGTCCTCCACACAGTCATTTGGACGTTTGTATCGACTCGCGTTGCACTGCAGACATCTCTCTAACAATCCATACTCTTTTTGATATAGGATACAGTGGTTCCGGCATGCATGAATCTTCTGAACGCCCAAAGTCAACGGACAAATCATCTTCTTTGCTTGGTACGTATCAGATGGTAAACCATTGGGTTTTGGCAAAACCTTTTTTAGGAGTTGTAAAAGATCTGAAAAACTAGTGTCAGACCATCCATTGCTGGCCTTCAGTTTCATAAGCTCAAGAATTGTGTACAACATAGTATACTGCTTATCGCATCCGTGGCGTTCCTCGTAAAGAAGGTTTTTTGATGCTTTGTCAAGTGCTTCAAAGTTATCGTATCCTTTGGTTGTAGTTCTCTGCAACAACACCTCAGGCGCAACATTTCGCATCAGTTCCTCCACATCAAAGGCGTCATCATCATCATGTTGATCAACATCATCATGTGTTATGTCGGATGTATGATCACAACCTCTTCTATGTTGATGAGCATCTTGCGGCACATCAGAATCTTCAGGAGGATTTTGGCCCATCTCACCGTGTTTCGTCCATATATAATAGTTCTTCACGAAACCATTTTTCAACAAGTGAAATTGTATGGTTTCACGATCAGAACACGGATACATCGCTTCGTTTTTACAAACTTTACAAGGACAATATATTGCCTCTTCACTCTGATGGGAAGCATATTGTGCGGCAGCTTCAGTAAATTCAGTTACTCTGTTAAAATATGCCACCACATCTCCGTCGTTGGACGAGTACATCCAGGACCTGTGCTCCATCTAAAACATATATTATTTGAAAAAATATTAATAAAATCATTATTGTTAATTTTAGTAATTTACAATTTGAAAATATATTGATTTATTATCGCTCATAACAACATTAATTAAAAATCCTCAATGCTTTAATTAAAACTACTTATTAAGCAGAAAAAATTATTAAATAAATTAACTATATTGGTTTCTCTCTCTCTCCAAACAACATAACTCTAGATCTATAATCATAAATCAAATTAAAAAAGAGATTAAAATGACGTAAATCAATATTCAAGTGATGAATAATTGTGAGGAGGGTCATATTTGTTCATTTGGGAGAAGGTAACACTGTAAATGGAAGATTATTTTAAAATTTCTATTCACAAACCCTAAATTAGAAAAACGCTAATAACTCATTGTATACATGATTAAATACAAAATAAATGTGAGATTCGGCATGGATTTACCTCCTAGAATGAAATCCTTCAAAAGAAACGAAAACAAAGCCTCCCCCCTCTTTATCTAGATTTTTGTCGCCATTGTATGGACAAAATTAAATGCGAGCTCCAGTAGAGCTCGGGGAGGAAGAAGCTGCGCATTTATAGCTAGAATAGTAGTGGCGGTCGCAAGTGATGTCATCAATATTTTAGTGGCGGCCATATTAGCAGCGGCGGGCAGCACCAGTGACCGCCACTGCTATTGGTACAATAGTGGCGGTCCGGGATGACGTCAGCACCGACCGCCACTACTTTACCAACAATAGTGGCGGGCGCTGGTGCTGCCGTCAGCACCAGCAACTGTAGTGGCGGGCATCTAATGGCCCGCCACTACAGTGGTTTTGCCCAACGCCACTACAGTAACGGTTTGTAGTAGTGCAGGCTCCGAAGCCCGTAGGCTTCGTCTTCCACTTTGCAGGTCGCTCCAAGTTAGCGAAGCAGGCGGTGCCGTATCGAAGGCAGAAAAATCTAGGGCTTTGTCGCCTGCTAAGGTCGTTCGCGAAGGCAAAGACAAAGGGCTCTGAAGGGACTCCGTCTTCATAGCGGCTAGTAAATCCTGAGCTACTTCGGAGATGGCTTCGCCGCTAGGCCCCCTCGGGAGCTTAAACCGAGGGGGGCCTTCGGACCTAGCTACTTCGAGGATCGCCCACAGCTGTTGAAGCTCTTCGGAGTCCTCGAGGACTTCGAGGCCTACGCTCGAAGTCTGAGCCTGGGCAGGTATAAAAAACCCCCGCATTCATATTAGTAAGTTGATAGAGTTATTACAAGCCTGTAGCTAAGTATTACAAAAGGCCTAAGGAGATCTACACCTTCGGAGGTGGAGGTGTCGAAGTCGAAGGCTGATCAGGCGCAGCAGGCGCTTTGGCTCGGCGGTGTCGAAGGGCCTTCTGGAGGTCGAGGACTGCTTCGCAGCCTTGCTCCTTCTAGGGTTCCTGCAGCCGCCGCCAGGCTCCGCGAACTTCGGCCGAAGGCGTCACCAAGTGCGGACCCCCGAAAGCCACTGGGGTCACGGAGGTTGCCGCCCGAAGGTGGTCACACCCCGCGGCATGGAGCATCTGCAACACCCCTTGGCCCGCGACTCGACCGGCCATAAGAGCGAAGCCCGTCAGCGCTTCGTCCGCTATCGAAGCCGTAGTCTTCAAGAAATCGGCGCGGTCCCCAATCGGGTCCTGATCGCCAAAGTCCGGAGCCCGGCACTCGGTCCCTATTTTCTCAAGGACCTCGGTCAGGCTCTGGGTGGCTTCGCCAAGATTGGCCACGACGAAGCTCTCAAGATCCTGAGCCCGTTGGCGGAGCTCCTCGTTCTCCTTCGCCTGTCGGGCCTCGGCATCCTTCGAAGCCTGGAGCTCCGCGCGGAGCCGAGCCATCTCCGAGGCTAAGGCTTCCTTAGCTTACTTCGCCTCAGCAGCCGAAGCCTCGGCCTGCCTCCGTTTCTCGGCTTCCTCCGAGACCTCGCGGCGAAGGGCCTCCTTCTCCTCTGTGAGGCGCTCCATCCGCCTGTCGGCAGCAGTCGAAGCTGCTGCGTTCAGTGCGAAGGCCTGTAGAAATTCAAGAAATCATAAGTATTAACCAAGGGCTAAAGTATAGTTCGAGGCTGCAAGGGGCTTTGCTCACCCGCATGAGGACTTCGTTCGAGCTGACAAAGAGATCCGTGGGGTCTAGGTGGCTAAGCTGGGCCACCAAGTCCCCCCCCTCCGCAGAAGCACAAGCCTCGTGGAAACCGTGGATCGCCGCCACCGTCACGCCCCCCTCGGCTTGAAAGGGTGAACCACCGCCACGGTCGCCTCCGCGAGCTTCGGCGAGGCAGGGCTCAAGACCACCACGTCGACATCTTCTTCGCTTCGAGGGACCTCGCGGCCTCCGCTACCTTCGTCGTCGGACGAAGTACTCTCGGACTCCGAGTCGCTGCCGCTGCCGCTGCTGCTCGAAGCTTCCGTGGACTTCGCGTCGGTGGGCTTCGGTCCTCCTCCGCCTACCGGCCTCGCCACGGCAGGCCTCGCATCGGCTTCATCCTCTGCAGGGAGCCAAGTCAAGATCCGCATATTGAAGAGAAGCATGCAAAAAGGGTTTACCTTCGTCGGAGATTTATTGGAAGGAAGGTGGGGCTATGTGTGCCCTCCAGCTCCTTCGCTGCGAAGCTGGCACATCCACCTCCGCGCCCGACGTTGGTTCCGCCGGGGCATCCGTGGCCTCCTTGGCGGCTGGAGTGTGCGCGTCGGCCTCCGCCACCGAAGGCCTCGCCGCCAGGGGCTTCGCTGCCTTCTTGGAGGTCGAAGTAGTTGCGGGCTTCGCCGCAACCTCCCCCGAATTAGAAACTTCGGCCGCGGGGACCTCCGGCCGAGGTCCCGAAGCATCCAGTTCGTCCTCGTCCCCCCTCTTCCTCTTGGCTCTGGCCGACGAGGTAGTCAGGTGGGCGAAGTCTGGCAGAGCAGGGAGCCCTCCGAGGTCGAGCGCGGTCCATACCCTGTTCTAGCGCTCCCAGGACCCTACCAGTGCAAGGCGCTGGGTCTGCTCCTCGGGGGTCGGAGTCCCGACGACTCGATCCGCCGCCACGATTGCCTCCTCCGGGGTCCTCATTTCGAGGTCGGCTTCATGAAAAGTTTGAGTTAGAAGTGAAAATCTACGAAGTATTAAAAGCAAAGAGATTGCGAAGCCTTACAGAAGCGGTCGAAGGCCAACTCGCTAAGTTCACCTCGACCCAAAGCCTGAAAGAGCCCCTCCGGCCAGGAGCGCGTGAGGGGACTGAGCCGGAGGGTGATGAACTCCTCCGCGAGGTCCCTCATACTCATCTTCGCCGCCACTCTCCGGAGCAGCAAGATCCTCGAGCGAAGGATGTCCTCGCTGGTCTTCACCACCCCTTCGCGCCGGTACAAGATGTGGGCGTTGGTACTCCGAAGGGGGGAGTTCACGCCGACGGAGGCGTAGAACCACTCTTGGTCCCACCTCGAGTACCACTTGTTGTTTACGGCCCTCGCCGGGAAGGCGTCTTGGTACTCCTTCCGGAGCTGGAAGTTGGCGCTGCCGAAGGCCAGTGCCCTCTTGACGCGGTCTGTCCCCTCCCTTGGCTTCGGTTGGCAGTTGGCGTCATGGAGGGCGACGAAGACATCTGCGCGGCCCTCGCAGCCCTCGGCCCTCATGGCCCACTCGAAGACAGCTAACCTCGCCATTGCGTTGGGCGAAAGCTGAGGAAGCTCGAGGTTGTAAGCCTTGAGGACTTCACTCAGCATCCCCACTGCAGGTAGTCCGAGGCCGGCTTTGAAGAAGGCCTCGAACACCACCACCTCGTCAGCACGAGGCCTCGGCTCAACCTCTGACTTCTCCGGGACCCGAAGCTGGATCTTCGCCGCGATCCTCCCTTCGCAGGCCCTCCGGACCAACTCCTCCGTGGAGATCGAGGCCCTCATTTCCAAGGTCTGCTCAAACTTGTCGGAGGGCGTCCGAAGGTCCCTCGGCCCCAGCCGCCTAGGCGCAGTCTTCGCTGCCATAGCCGCCGCTGCCTGCACCTGGGCAGAGCCCGAGCTCGAGCCCAAGGCCAGAGGCTTCGCCACCGCCTTCTTCGGCATGTTGGTGGGACTTCGCCGCGAGGGGCTAAAATTAGCGAAGGTCGGGAGCTAGCGAAGCTAAGAAGAAGAAGAGAGCAAAGGTTGCAAGGCAACGAGAAGGAAGCAAATGAGAATGTGCCGAAGCCGCACGCGGTAAGCCCCTATTTATAGGCGCGGTAATAATTCCAACCGTCGTGGGCCGAACCCACTGCCAAGTGGGCCTCCAGCGAAGGCGAATCGGCCCAGAGCAAGGTAACGGTAACTTTTCTGACTGTTGCGGAGCCGTTCGGGCTCCCCGAGGTCGTTCTGGCAACTAGCGCGGGCATTTATTACCCCCGGGTATCGAGGTCGCCTTCGGTCCAAGCTCCGAAGGCATGTTTTCTCTGAAGTTGTGTTTTCAGGTCATTTGTCCTAAGGGCGCGTGCACCCCTTCGTCCCGAAGGCCTACTCGCGAGGGGCTACTGTTGGGGGAATATATTTCCCTATACAGGGGCCAAATGACGTCAGCCTCAGGCAGCCTTCGGCCCAGAGCCCAGCGCTGTCGAGGCCCGTTTCCGCTACAAGAAGTTGTTCCCAGACCTCAAGTTCAGTCCGGAGGCCGCCCTCCGGAGCCAAGTCCGGAGGCCGCCCTCCGGGAGCCCATCCGGAGGCCGCCCTCTGGGAGCCCAGTTCGGAGGCCGCCCTTTGGAGCCCAGTCCAGAGGCCGCCCTCTGGAGCCCAGTCCAGAGGCCGCCCTCTGGAGCCAAGTCCGGAGGCCGTCCTCTGGGAGCCAAGTTCGGAGGCCGCCCTTCGGGAGCCCAGTTCGGAGGCCGCCTTCCGGAGCATGCTTCGAAGCCCCCTCCGGGGTACACTTCGAAGCCTTCCCCCCAGCCTTCGCCTTCGGTGTGTCTTTTAGCTGGTCAAAGCCTGGCATAGCCTGACACGTCTGTAAAGTTGTAAAGTTGTCTAGTACTTTTCTACAGTAGCTAGCTCCCTTTCCCTGTCTACCCCTATAAGCCTAGGGGCTTGTAGAGGGTATCTTGGTCTTTTCCTTAAGGCCTGCGTGCCTATAAAAGTAGGGCCAAGCCCTTGTAGCAGGACACACGCTCCATGGTACCAAGAAACCCTGGAATTATTGCTTCATTCTAGGGCATACCATGCCAAATCCACCACAACTGGACGTAGGTTTATTATCTCTCAGGAGAGGCCCGAACCAGTATAAACCCTTTTCTCCTTTTGTTAGAACCCCTCGAGGTTCATTCTCCACATCACACTCCACCACATAAAAACCTGCTGGAACTAATACAATTGTTCCAATAGTTGGCGCCGTCCGTGGGGACCTTAGTCCTAGAAGCTAAGTTCTCTACCACTGTCTGCAACCCGAAGTACGCCTGAGGGGGGAGCTTCGAAGTTTTCTTGCTTCGCGCACCCTCCGGCAAGGGGCTTCGGGTGTAGCTCGAAGGCCACCTTCGCCTTCCTCCATCCTTCACATACTGGAGCTCACTCTCCGGCAAGGGGCTCCGCTCCACGTTTCGAAGGCTGTCAAAGCCCCAAGGGCTACAAGGTATGTACGGTCCGAAGCCTTACTTCGATGTACCAATCTGCAATTACATTAATATCCAGCTGAGATCAAATCTCACTGGTTCTGGATCAAAATCCCTGGCCCTTGCTACACCTTCTGTTGATCCCTCTGCTATGAGTTGTGCTAGTTTCTCCTTGATGTCTATCATTGAGGACCAGCTTGAGTCTTTGGGAGATGCTGACCTGTGTCTTTTTAACAACCGGGTGTGTCGTGTCTATGACAAGAGGATGTTCAAAAGACATGGCACAAAATCCGGGTGCTTTGAGTGTGGTGATTCAGGACATTTCATCGCCGACTGCCCGAAGCGCAATGGTCACAAGAAGGGCACCGGTGGTGGCTTCCACGACTCCAGCAAGCACGAGAGCTCTTCCTTCAACAAGGGCAAGCCGAAGACCAGATTCTTCAAGAAGGCCCTGAAGGACTACCGGCGAGAGAACAAGAAGCGCGACAAGGCCTTCTTCGCCGAGATGGAGAAGAGCTACTCCAAGCAGTCCACGTCTTCTTCCTCTTCATCGAGCTCAAGCGATGAGGAGATCGTCATCAGGAAGGGGAAGGACAAGGACGATCCGGCGGGCCTCTACTTCATGGCTTTCGGGGACAGACCGAAGAGCCACTCACACCAGCACCGAAGATCCTGCAAGAGCTTTTGCTCAATGGCTCTTGGGGATAAGGAAGAAAAGAGCTCCTCCGATGACTCCGACGATGACAACGAAAAGGTATCATCTTATGAGCGTGAAATTGTTGATTTACTTGAGAGCAATCGTCAGGAGTTAAAGTATCGGGAAAAACTGCTTAGGGGGGCCAAGAAGAGGATAGATGAGTTAGAGAGTGAGCTTGCCGTAGCCAACGGCAGAATTGAGAGTCTATCTTCTTCCCCTTCCTTGGGTGATAGCAGTGAGTGCTCGAAGTGTGAGGTGCTTCTGTGTGACTTGTCGACTGTGAAGTCCAAGTACACGGAAAGGGTTGATGAGAGGGACGCTTTGTCCACTGAGCTTGAAAGCGCTCAGATGGAGCTGAAAGATGCTCAAGCCACTATCGTCGCACCCTGTGCTAATTGCCCATCTCATCTAGCTGTTTTAGCTAAGCTGAAAGCCAAGGGCAATGAGCATTTGGGGGATTTGGAGAGAGTGAGAGCTGAACTTGCACAGACTAGGCTAGAGCTTGAGACATTGTCAGTTCCACTCTTTGTTTGTGAGAACTGCCTGTCTCTTAGACTTGAGTTGATCAAGCTGAAAGCCGAGAAGTCTGTCCAGGTAGATAGCGAGTGTGAGACCTGCTTGTCTCAGGTGGAGGTTCTAGCTTCCTTGAGAGAGGAGCTAGCTGATTCTCAGAATGAGAACTTCTACCTCCGTTCTATCCTGAGTTGGATCAGTGCCAGAGAGCCATAGCTCAGCATGATGATCCAGCAGTTCAAGAGGCAGGATGGGTTTGGGGTAGGTTACACCTACACCAAGGCTGACTTTGAGAGTGCCATTAGCCGGGCAGTGGAGTGGAGTAAAATGACTCCTGAACAGAGATATCCTAAGACTCACTCCACTGAGTCCTCCCAGGCTTGTCAGCCCAAGGATGGAGTGATCCATGAACCATACAAAGCTCCACCCAAGAAACCTATCTGGGTTCCAAAGCCCAAACACCTCCACACTCCTCTAGACTCTCTTCCTGGACCCTCTCAGCCCAAGAAGACAACAGCTAACACCACTAAGCCCAAGAACCCCAAGCCTCAACCACATCCCAAGAAGCCCACCTACCATTGTGAGTACTGTCAGAGAGACGGGCATCTTGCGGAGTTTTGCTTCAGGAGGAAGCGGGTTGAGAGAGCAGAGAGAGCTCGTGGTGATCAGGAGCAGTTCTACCAGCAGGGTGGTAGACTGCGGGTTCCTCAACGTGGGGAGAGGCTGGAGGCCAGGTCGCGTCGTGTAGGTGGTGGTAGGGGAGACGGCTTTCATGCCCATGCTCCAGATGGTGGTGTTCATTCCGGCAGAGCTCCAGGCCATGTTGCCTACGGTCCTGGACCTCATGGCCGAGGCTTTAGGCAGAACCGTGGACCACGCTTTGAGCCGCGTTTTGGTCCAGACTCTCATTATGATTTCTGCTTTCCATCTTTTGAGCAGATGGCTCGACACTGGTTTAGCTCTTTTGCTAAACTTAGTGCCGGACCATTTGCTCCCACTTACAGCCACTGATTGTGCAGGATCGGGGACTGGAGGATGTTTGGATCATGGACTCAGGATGCTCTCACCACATGACGGGACATTGCAGATGGTTCTCTAGTCTCACTCCCCCGAGCTCCAAAGAGTACATCACATTCAGGAATAGTGGTCAAGGGAAGGTAAGTGGCATAGGCTCAATTCGCATTTCAGACCATTTTTCCTTGAAGAAGGTTGCTTTAGTTAAAAACCTGAACTTTAACTCGATTTCGGTTTCTCAACTTCTTGAGGATGGTTTGGAAGTGCGTTTTAAGAAGGGCAATTCTTCTGTGTTTGATTCTAGAGGGTCTTTGGTTTGTCAGATTTTACCTTTCGGTAAAGTTTTTTGAATTGACTTCTCTAGTTCTTTTGGCCCTTCTCGGTGTTTGATTGCTGGATCTTCTTTTGAGCTCTGGAAGTGGCATAGGAGGTTAGGTCATTTGAGTTTTGATCTGCTAGTCAGGTTAAGCTCTATAGACCTCATCCGAGGATTGCCCAAGCTTAAAATGGAGAAAGATCTAGTGTGTCATCCCTGTCGTCATGGGAAAATGGTTGCCGCATCCCACTCACCTGTGACTCAGGTGATGACTTCGTATCCAGGCGAGCTTTTACATTTGGACACTGTTGGTCCATCTCCGGTACGTTCAGTCGGTGGGAAGTGGTACGCGCTTGTCATTGTTGACGACTTTTCTCGATTCTCGTGGGTTTTCTTTTTGGAGTCTAAGGATGAAACATTTCAGTTTGTTCATGACCTGATTTTGAAGCTGAAGAATGAGAACAATGGTCGGATGCGAGCAATTCGCTCCGACAACAGCTCTGAGTTCAAGAACTCTCAGTTCGTCAGCTTCTGTAGTGATCAGGGTCTGGACCATCAGTTTTCTTCTCCTTATACTCCCCCACAGAACGACATTGTGGAACGAAAGAACCGCACGCTAGTCGAGATGGACAGGACGATGCTCGATGAGCACAGGACTCCTAGGAGTTTTTGGGCTAAATCCATGAACACGGCTTGCTATCTGGCCAACCGCATTTTTCTTCGAGCTTACTTAGGTAAGACTTCGTATGAGTTGCGGTTTGGCAGACATCCCAAAGTGAGACACTTGCGAGCGTTTGGCTGCAAGTGCTTTGTACTCAAGAAGGGAGGGCATTTGGACAAGTTTGAGTCTCGTTGTTGGGATGGTGTTTTTCTTTGTTACGCTTTGCATTCTCGAGGCTTCCGTGTTTGGAACCTCGACTCCCAGCAGCTTGTCGAGACTTGCGAAGTTTCATTTGACGAGTCCTTGCCTTCTTTAACTCCTCCTTTTGAGCTTTCTGGGGATGATGAGCTCGGAGAGTCCATCTTCGAGGAAGATGAGGATACTCCAGCTGCTGATGAGGGTAGCCCTTCTGCACCCCCAGTAGAGCCCACACCTTCTGAGACTTCGACTGAGGATGAGGGCGGACCTCTGATCACTTCATCCACTTCGATCGAGCCCCCTCAGTCGAGTCCAGAGGTACTAGCTGTTGACTCCGGTGAGGTGACTTCAGATCACAAGGGAACCCGAGCAGTTCAGCGTGATCACCCCTCAGAGCTCATCATCGGTGATTTGACTGAGAGAACTTTGCGTTCATCTACCTCTCTTGCTGTGTTTGCTGAATCTGCTTTTGTTGCATCTTTTGAGCCCAGAGATGTTTCTCATGCTCTTTCTGATTCAAATTGGATTAATGATATGCAAGAAGAGCTTGAGAATTTTGTCTGTAATCGGGTTTGGACACTAGTTGAGCCGCCACCAGGATGCAACCCCATAGGCACCAAGTGGGTGTTCAAGAACAAACAAGGTGAAGATGGGGTTGTGGTGCACAACAAAGCTCGACTAGTTGCCCAGGGTTATTGCCAGAAGGAAGGTATTGACTTTGAAGAAACCTTCGCTCCTGTTGCCCGTCTTGAGTCCATTCGTATTCTTCTAGCTTTTGCCATTTCAAAGGGTTTTAAGCTTTTTCAAATGGACGTCAAGAGTGCTTTTCTGAACGGGTACATAGAAGAGGAGGTTTATGTTAGGCAACCCCCTGGTTTTGAGAACCCTAAGTTTCCTCGACATGTTTTTAAGTTGCAGAAAGCTTTATACGGGTTGAAGCAAGCCCCCAGGGCTTGGTATGACCAGTTGAAGCAATTTTTGTTGGGGAAAGGCTTTGTGATGGGTTCGGTGGATAAAACTCTCTTTTTGCTCAGAGTTGCTTCAGATTTCTTAGTCGCTCAGATTTATGTGGACGATATTATCTTTGGCGGTACTACTGACTCTCTTGTGTCCAAGTTTTCTGAGCAGATGCACAGTGAGTTTGAGATGAGCCTCATGGGTGAGCTCAAGTATTTTCTAGGGCTCCAGATCAAGCAGACCAAGGACGGCACTTTCATCCACCAAGGTAAGTACACTCGCGATATGCTTAAGAAATTTGACTTTGGTGGAGAATTGAAGCCGCGGATGACCCCGATGGGCACATCTGGGGGTCTGGACAAGGACGAGAGTAGCGTCAAGGTCAACGAGATGGAGTTTCGAGGGATGATTGGTTCTCTATTGTACTTAACGGCGACAAGACTGGACATTCAGTTCACCGTGGGACTTTGCGCGCGTTTTCAGTCTTCACCGCGCGCGTCTCATCTGCAGGCTGTCAAGCGCATCTTCAGGTATCTCACTTATGCGCCTGATCTCGGTCTTTACTATTCAGCATCATCATCTCTTGATTTATCTGGATTTTCGGATGCTGACTTTGGTGGGTGCCGGTTGGATCGCAAGTCGACTTCTGGTACTTGCCAGTTTCTTAGCTCTTCCCTTGTTTCGTGGTCTTCTCGAAAGCAATCTGGAGTTGCTCTTTCGACCACTGAGGCTGAGTATGTAGCTGCTGCTAGCTGTTGCTCACAATTAGTTTGGATGATTTCCACTTTGCGAGATTTTGTGTTGTTCTTTCCTATCAGGGTTCCATTGTTTTGCGACAGCACCAGTGCTATTAGTGTAGGGAAAAACCCTTGTCTCCATTCAAAAACCAAACATATTGATGTGCGCTTTCACTTTCTGCGGGATCAATATGAGAAAGGTGTCATTGACCTTGTTCATGTTGATACCCATCATCAGTTGGCTGACATTTTCACCAAACCCCTAGATCAGTCTACCTTTGAGCGTTTACGAGGGGATTTGGGTGTTGTGTATCCTTTCTAGGATATTTTGCGTCAGTTTTATTTCTTCTTTAACTCTTTTCTTGAGTCTTTTTGTGTGTGTTCATATCTTGCATATTCCCATATCACACCTTAGAAGCCTGCTTCTGTTATATGATTGCACTGCGTTACTTATTCTAGCTGGTACATGCTTGAGAATACTTGTCAATGATCATGCTTTGATTCAGTTCGCTTGATATGTCTGATATCTGTCATATGCATGGCTTTTATGCTTTAAACTTGAAAACATGATCACCATTGCTTCTGGTAACTAGCATGCGTAGGCTGAATGTTCTTGCTATCTGATTACATGCCTTGTATCTAGTTCCTGACTTAGATGAAAATATGCAACTTGTACATCTTTCTGCTTTAAAACATGGAAATGTGCGTTAAAAATTGATGAAAAATCAAGAAAAATGAAAATTCCATGCCTTTTATGCATAACTTAAAAAGATCCAGGTGGGTTTTGCTTTGTCGCATTACGTTGTTCTGGACTGCGTACCATAGCACTTTGGTATGAACTAGGACAGTGTAGTGTATGCCAAGACCAAATGTCTTAAGCTTCTGATGGTCCAGTTCTGGCCTAGGCTTGACTTGGTCGGTCAGCATAAGGTTTGACATGCAAATAACCCCTGGCAAAAATGACAAAGGAAAGAGAAAAACCTGAAAAATGAAATGATAACAAGTTTGCTGAAGCACTTTGTTTTGGATAATGCTTATCTTGGTAGATATCAGTTAGCTTCTACATCTCATGCTTTACCTTGCCTGTTAAACTGGAAAAGGTGGTGATGGTTTTGTTTGCAAAAATTGAAAATGTGTGCTAATGACTTTCTTTAGATATCATTTGTTGCACTGATCATGCCATGTATCTTAGACAGTGTTGGGGGAATATATTTCCCTTGAACAGGGGCCAAATGACGTCAGCCTCCGACAGCCCTCGGCCCAGAGCCCAGCACTGTCGGAGCCTGTTTTCTCCCTAAGTGTTGTTTTCAGGTCCCGAGGTGCCTTTCGGGGCCTCTAGCTCCGGAGCCCTCAGATCGGGGGGTCCGGCTCTGAGCCCCCAGTTCGGGCCCACCCTCTGGGCGCAGGACGCCGGAGGCCGCCCTCTGGGAGCCAAGTCCGGAGGCCGCCATCCGGGAGCCAAGTCCGGAGGTCGCCCTCCGGGAGCCAAGTCCGGAGGCCACCCTCCGAGAGCCAAGTCCGGAGGCCGCCCTCCGGGAGCCAAGTCCGGAGGCCGCCTTCCGGAGCATGCTTCGAAGCCCCCCTCCGGGGTACACTTCGAAGCCTTCTCCCCAGCCTCCGCCTTCGGTGTGTCTTTTAGCTGGTCAAAACCTGGCATAGCCTGACACGTCTGTAAAGCTGTAAAGTTGTATGGTACTTTGTACAGTAGCTAGCCCCTTTCCCTGTCTACCCCTATAAGCCTAGGGGCTTGTAGAGGGCATCTTGGTCTTTTCCTTAAGGCCTGCGTGCCTATAAAAGCAGGGCCAAGCCCTTGTAGCAACGACACGCTCCAGGGGGCCAAGAGACCCTGGAATTATTGCTCCACACTAGGGCATACCATGCCAAATCCACCGCAACTGGACGTAGGGTTATTATCTCCCAAGAGAGGCCCAAACCAGTATAAACCTTTTTCTCCCTCTGTTAGAACCCTTCGAGGTTCATCCTCCACATCACACTCCACCACATAAAAACCTGCTGGAACTAACGCAATTGTTCCAACAGTTGGCGCCGTCCGTGGGGATCTTAGTCCTAGAAGCTAAGTTCTCTACCACTGTCTGCAACTCGAAGTACGCCTGAGGGGGGAGCTTCGAAGCTTTCTTGCTTCGCGCACCTTCCGGCAAGGGGCTTCGTGTGCAGCTCGAAGACCATCTTCGCCTTCCTGCTTCACACACCGGAGATCACCCTCCGGCAAGGGGCTCCGTTCCACGTGTCGAAGGCCGTCGAAGCCCCAAGGGCTACAAGGTATGTACAGTCTGAAGCCCTACTTCGATGCACCAATCTGCAATTACATTAATACAAGCTCGAAGCCCTGCTTCGCCTTAAGACCGAGGCCCTGCTTCGCCTTAAAGCCGAAGCCCTTGCTTCACCTCAGTTCCGAAGCCCTGCTTCGCCCTTGAATGCAATCTTTTGCTCCATCTTGTTGAAAAACCGAAGCCATGCTTTGCTTTGTTTAAAACCGAAGCCATGCTTCGCTTTATTTAAAACCGAAGCCATGCTTCGCCTTATTTAAAAAACCGAAGCCATGCTTCGCCTTCTTTAAAACCGAAGCCATGCTTCGCCTTATTTAAAAACCGATGCCACGCTTCGCCTTATTTAAAAACCGAAGCCATGCTTCGCCTTATTTAAAACCGAAGCCATGCTTCGCCTTATTTAAAACCGAAGCCTTGCTTTGCATTATAAAATCCGGAGTGCCCCTCCGAAGGCTACACAGTGCCTCCGGGCCCGTAGCGGTGGGCTAAAAGGACTCCGGGCCACTGGCCCAACGCGTCCAGGGATTTCGGGCTCCGCACCCGAAGCATCCCAGGGTCGAAGGTGATGTAGGACCGAAAGTAGCGACCAGAGGGGGGGGTGAATGGGCGCCTTAAAAATTCTTTCGAATCAATGGCCTGTTCCCAATCCCCAACGCACCTCAAAAAATACTACGCAGCAAAAATAAACCGAAGGCCTAAGTCTAAAGGTTTCTAACCTAGAAGCATCTGATGATAAACAGTGTGAAACTAAAGTTGTGCAACTAGGCAGATAAACAAGTTGTAACAGGCCTATACTTCTCAATGAAATGATCTAAGTATGTATGAAGTGAAAAGAGAAGTTACTGTCCAAAGTTGTCTCCTGTTCGAAACTTGGCGAAGCCTCCTTCGCACGTCGAAGTCTGCTTCGGAGGATGGTGATGGAGTCTGTCCGAAATGCCGAAGGTGACACTGTCTAGCCTAGTTCGAAGTGGTAAGAAGCGAAGTGTACTTCGGAGCGAAGTAAAACAGTGACGAAGCCTGGTTCGAAGTGTGAACTTCGAAGACAGGACTTCGAACACAGATTCGAATCAAGAGCTTCGGAGCAAAGTGACAAAGTCGGAGCCTGCTTCGAAGTGAGGACTTCGAAGACAAAACTTCGAACACACTTTGAACCGAGAGCTTCGAAGCACAACCTTCGAACAGAAAGCTTCGAACACAACGCACAAACAGACAACCTTCGAACAAAGAAGCGAAGCCTGTCACGCGACAGAAAAACAAGTCCGAAGCCAATGCTCTACCTTCAAGAAGAGCAAGCTCCGAAAAGAGAAGCGAAGGGTGACGCGTTACACAGAAGACAGTGCGAAGCCAAACGGAGCTACAAGCTTCGAACCCAACTTCGAAACTTGTCGAAGTGTGGACTTCGAACAGTTGATGGGACTTCGACGCGAGGGGCTAAAATTAGCGAAGGTCGGGAGCTAGCGAAGCTAAGAAGAAGAAGAGAGTGAAGGTTGCAAGGCAACGAGAAGGAAGCAAATGAGAGTGTGCCGAAGCTGCACGCGGTAAGCCCCTATTTATAGGCGCGGTAAGGATTTCAACCGTCGTGGGCCGAACCCACCGCCAGGTGGGACTCCAGCGAAGGCGAATCGGACTAGAACAAGGTAACGGTAACTTTTTTGACTGTTGCGGAGCCGTTCGGACTCCCCGAGGTCGCTCTGGCAACTAGCGCGGGCATTTATTACCCCCGGGTATCGAGGTCACCTTTGGTCCAGGCTCCGAAGGTATGTTTTCTCTGAAGTTGTGTTTTCAGGTCATTTGTCCTAAGGGCGCGTGCACCCCTTCGTCCCGAAAGCCTACACGCGAGGGGCTACTGTTGGGGGAATATATTTCCCTTGAACAGGGGCCAAATGACATCAGCCTCCGACAGCCCTCGGCCCAGAGCCCAGCACTGTCGGAGCCTGTTTTCTCCCTAAGTGTTGTTTTCAGGTCCCGAGGTGCCTTTCGGGGCCTCTAGCTCCGGAGCCCTCAGATCGGGGGGTCCGGCTCGGAGCCCCCAGTTCGGGCCCACCATCCGGGCGCAGGACGCCTGAGGCCGCCCTCCGGGAGCCAAGTCCGGAGGCCGCCCTCCGGGAGCCAAGTCCGGAGGCCGCCCTTCGGGAGCCCAGTCCGGAGGCCGCCCTCCGGAGCCCAGTTCGGAGGCCGCCTTCTGGAGCATGCTTCGAAGCCCCCCTCCGGGGTACACTTCGAAGCCTTCTCCCCAGCCTCCGCCTTCGGTGTGTCTTTTAGCTGGTCAAAGCCTGGCATAGCCTGACACGTCTGTAAAGCTGTAAAGTTGTATGGTACTTTGTACAGTAGCTAGCCCCTTTCCCTGTCTACCCCTATAAGCCTTGGGGCTTGTAGAGGGCATCTTGGTCTTTTCCTTAAGGCCTGCGTGCCTATAAAAGCAGGGCCAAGCCCTTGTAGCAACGACACGCTCTAGGGGGCCAAGAGACCCTGGAATTATTGCTCCACACTAGGGCATATCATGCCAAATCCACCGCAACTGGACGTAGGGTTATTATCTCCCAGGAGAGGCCCGAACCAGTATAAACCTTTTTCTCCCTCTGTTAGAACCCTTCGAGGTTCATCCTCCATGTTGGAACAATTGCATTAGTTCCAGCAGGTTTTTCTGTGGTGGAGTATGATACGGAGAATGAACCTCGATGGGTTCTCACAGGGAGAGACAGGGTTTATACTGGTTCGGGCCTCCCCTAGGGGATAATAACCCTACGTCCAGTTTGTAGTGGATTTGGCATGGTGTGCCTTGATGTGGAGAGGATAACTCCAGGGTCTCATGGCCCCCTGGAGCATGTGTCCCGTTACAAGGGCTTGGCCCTGCTTTTATAGGCACGCAGGCCAGAGGAAAAGACTGGAATGCCCCCCTATGAACCCTTGGTTCATAGGGGCAGAGAGGGGAAAAGGAGCTTAGCTACGGTACAAAAGGTGCCAGACAACTTTACAGCTTTACTGGCGTGTCAGGCTGCGCCAGGCTTTGACCAGCTAAACGACACTCCAGGGGCGGGGGGCCCCCGGTATGGACTTGGCTCCGGAGGGCGGCCTCCAGACCTGGCTTCGGAGGGCGGCCTCCGGGCTCGGCTCTCGGGGGGCGGCCTCCGGACTTGGCCCTCGGAGGATGACCTCCGGACTTGGCTCCCGGAGGGTGACCTCCGGACTTGGCTCCCGGAGGGTGGCCTCCGGACTTGGCTTCCGGAGGGTGGCCTCCGGACTTGGCTCCCGGAGGGTGGCCTCCGGACTTGGCTCCCGGAGGGTGGCCTCCGGACTTGGCTTCCGGAGGGTGGCCTCCGGACTTGGCTTCCGGAGGGTGGCCTCCGGACTTGGCTCCCGGAGGGTGACCTCCGGACTTGGCTCCCGGAGGGTGACCTCCGGACTTGGCTTCCGGAGGGTGGCCTCCGGACTTGGCTCCCGGAGGGTGGCCTCCGGACTTGGCTTCCGGAGGGTGGCCTCCGGACTTGGCTTCCGGAGGGTGGCCTCCGGACTTGGCTCCCGGAGGGTGGCCTCCGGACTTGGCTCTCGGAGGGTACACTGGGACCTGCAAACAATACTTAGGGAGAAATCAGGCTCCCACAGTACCTGACTCTGGGCCGGAGGCTGTCGGAGGCTGACGTCATTTGGCCTCTGTTTAAGGGAAGCATATTTCCCCAACAGTAGCCCCTCGCGTGTAGGCCTTCGGAACGAAGGGGTGCACGCGCCCTTAGGGCAAATGACCTGAAAACACTTCGGAGGAAACATACCTCCGGAGCCAGGACCGAAGGAGACCTCGATTCCTGGGGGTAATAAATGCTCGTGCCAGAGCGGCCTCGGGGAGCCCGAACGGCTCCGCAACGGTCAGAAAAGTTACCGTTACCCTGCTTGGGCTTGATTTGCTTTCGCCGGAGGCCCATCTGGCGGTGAGCCCGGCCCATGACGGTTGGAATTCTTACCGCGCCTATAAATAGGGACTTACCGCGTGCAGCCCCGGCACACTTTCATTCGCTTCTTCTCACCGCCTTACCACCTTCGCTCTCCTCTTCCTCCTAGCCTCGCAGAGCGACCTTCGCGAGCTTCTAGCCCTTCGCCATCCTTTAGTCCTTCGAGCCGAAGTCCGATCAGGATGCCGAAGAAGGGAGTGGCGAAGCCCCTGGTTTTGGGTTCGAGCTCGGGCTCCGCCCAAGTGCAGGCGGCGGCGGCAGCGGCCGCGGCAGCGAAGCCTGCAGCTAGGCGACTGGGGCCGAGGGACCTTCGGACCCCCTCCGACAGGTTCGAGCAGACCCTGGAGATGAGGGCTTCGATTTCTACGGAGGAGTCGGTCCGGAGAGCCTGCGAGGGGAAGATTGCGGCGAAGATCCAATTAAGGGTTCCGGAGAAATCAGAGGCCATACCGAAGCCTCGTGCTGACGAAGTGGTGGTGTTTGAAGCCTTCTTCGAGGCCGGCCTCGGACTGCCTGCGGTGGGGATGCTGAGCGAGGTCCTCAAGGCCTACAACCTTGAGCTCCCTCAGCTTTCGCCCAACGCCGTGGCGAGGCTAGCTGTCTTTGAGTGGGCCATGAGGGCCGAAGGCTGCGAGGGCCGCGCGGACGTCTTCGTCGCTCTTCACGACGCCAACTGCCAGCCGAAGCCCAGGGAGGGGACGGACCGCGTCAAGAGGGCGTTGGCCTTCGGCAGTGCCAACTTCCAGCTCCGGAAGGAGTTCCAGGACGCCTTCCCTGCGAGGGCTGTAAACAACAAGTGGTATTCGAGGTGGGACCAAGAATGGTTCTATGCCTCCGTCGGTGCGAACTCACCCCTTCGGAGTACCAACGCTCACATACTGTACCGGCGCGAAGGGGTGGTGAAGACCAGCGAAGGCCTTCTTCAATCGAGGATCTCGCTGCTCCGAAGGGTGGCAGCGAAGATGAGCATGAGGGACCTCGCCGAGGAATTTATTACCCTTCGGCTTAGCCCCCTCGCGCGCTCCTGGCCGGAGGGTCTCTTCAAGGCTTCGGGTCAAGGAGAACTCAGCGAGCTGGCCTTCGACCGCTTCTGTAAGTCTTCGCGCTCTTCTTGCTCTTAATACTTGAACACTTTGGCCCTGACTTGACCTTTTCGTGCAGCCGACCTCGACATGAGGACTCCGGAGGAGGCCATCGCGGCGGCGGACCGAGTCGTCGGGACTCCGACCCCCGAGGAGCAGAATCAGCGCCTTGCCTTGGTGGGGTCCTGGGAGCGCTGGAACAGAGTGTGGACCGCGCTCGGCCTCGGCAGGGCTCCCCGCTTTGCCAGACTTCGCCCACCTGGCTACCTCATCGGCCGGAGCCAAGAGGAAGAGGGGGGACGAGGACGAAGCGGATGCCTCGGGGGAGGCTGCGACGAAGCCCGCAGCTACTCCGACTCCCAAGAAGGCCGCGAAGCCCCTGGCGGTGAGGACTTCGGAGGCGGAGGCCGACGCGCGCACTCCTGCTGCCAAGGAGGCCACGGATGCCCCGGCGGAACCAGCTTCGGGCGCGGAGGTGGATGCGCCGGCTTCGCAGCGAGGGGGCTGGAGGACGCACTTAGCCCCTGGTTCCTTCCAAGAGATCTCTGATGATGGTAAAAACCCCTTTTTCTTTTTGCATGCTTCTCTTCAATATGCAGGTTTTGACTTGGCTTTTCGCAGAGGACGAAGATGATGCGAGGCCCACTGTGGCGAAGCCGGCAGGCGAAGGTGGGTCGAAGTCCGCCGAAGCGAAGCCCTCGGAGGCTTCGAGTAGCAGCAGCAGCAGCGGCAGCGGCAGCGGCAGCGGCAGTGGGTCAGAGTCCGAGAGCACTTCGTCTGACGGCGAGGGCGGCGGAGACCGTGCGGACCCTCGAGGCGAAGAAGATGTCGACGTGGTGGGCCTGAGCCCCGCCTTGCCGGAGTCCGCGGAGACCACCGTGGCGGTGATTCACCCCTTCAAGGCGAGGGGGGGCGTGACGGCGGCGGCGATCCTCGGCTTCCGCGAGGCTTGCGCTTCTGCGGAGGAGGGGGACTTGGTGGCCCAGCTTAGCCACCGAGATCCCACGGATCTCTTCGTTAGCTCAAACGAAGTCCTTATGCGGGTGAGCGGA
The DNA here is from genome assembly GCA_019279435.1 of Zizania palustris. Taxonomy (NCBI): domain Eukaryota; kingdom Viridiplantae; phylum Streptophyta; class Magnoliopsida; order Poales; family Poaceae; genus Zizania; species Zizania palustris. The sequence goes on along the minus strand of JAAALK010000289.1, from coordinate 68,379,127 downwards.
GCCCCTTGCAGCTTCGAGCTGTACTTTGTCCCTTGGTTCATACTTACGGTTTCTTGAATTACTGCAGGCCCTCGCACTGAACGCGGCAGCTTCGACCGCTGCCGACCGGCGGATGGAGCGCCTTGCAGAAGAGAAGGAGGCCCTTCGCCGCGAGGTCTTGGAGGAAGCCGAGAAGCGGAGGCGGGCCGAGGCTTCGGCTGCTGAGGCGAAGGAAGCGAAGGAAGCCTTGGCCTCGGAGACGGCTCGGCTCCGCGCGGAACTCCAAGCTTCGAAGGATGCCGAGGCCCGTCAGGCGAAGGAGAACGAGGAGCTCCGCCAGCGGGCTCAGGATCTCGAGAGCTTCGTCGTGGCCAATCTTGGCGAGGCCACCCAGAGCCTGACTGAGGTCCTTGAAAAGATAGGGACCGAGTGCCGGACTCCGGAATTTGGTGATCAGGACCCGATTGGGGACCGCGCCGATTTCTTGAAGACTGCGGCTTCGGTAGCGGACGAAGCGCTGACGGGCTTCGCTCTTATGGCCGGTCGCGTCGCAGGCCAAGGGGTGCTGCATATGCTTCATGCCGTGGGGTGCGACCACCTTCGGGCTGCGACCTCCGTGACCCCAGTGGCCTTCGGGGGTCCGTACTTGGTGACGCCTCCGGGCGAAGTCCGTGGGGCTTGGCGGCGGCTGCAGGAACCTTGGAAGGAGCAAGGCTGCGAGGCAGTCCTTGACCTCATGAAGGCCCTTCGACAACGCCGGTTCAAGGGGCCCGCTGACTCGGACAAACCCCCGGCCTCGACGCCTCCGCCTCCGCCTCCGAAGGTGTAGATCTCCTTAGGCTTTCTTGTAATACCTAGCTGTAGGCTTTGTAAAAACTTATCAGTTTATTAATATGAATGCGGGGGTTTTTTATACATGCCCAGGCTCAGCCTTCGAGCATAGACCTCGAAGTCCTCGAGGACTCTGAAGGGCTTCGACAACTGTGGGCGATTCTTGAAGTAGCTAGGTCCGAAGGTCCCCCTCGGTTTAAGCTTCCGAGGGGGCCTAGGGGCGAAGCCATCTCCGAAATAGCTCAGGACTTGCTAGCCGCTGTGAAGGCGGAGCCCCTTCAGAACCCCTTACCTTTGCCTTCGCGAACGGTGTTAGCGAGCGACGAAGCCCTAGATTTTTCTGCCTTCGACACGGCTCCGCCTGCTTCGCGAACTTGGAGCAACCTGCAAAGCGGAAGTCGAAGCCTGTGGACTTCGGAGCCTGGACGGGCCGGTCGAGGGAGAGCGGGCTCCGACGAGGCAACGTCCAGCCGAGGTGGCCCTGGCCGAAGAAGGGGCAAGCGAGGGTCGGGGGCTCGCACACGGTTCTTCTTAGGCTTAGATACAGATTATACGTAGTTTGGTTTCCGAAGTATGTTTGTAACACACTTCTCATCATACAATGAATTGAGCTTGTTATCTTCGCACACTTTGCCTGTATGCTTCGTGTTGTTTGGCTTCGAACGCTTAGCTTGTCACGCTCGCATTGCGCATTATATTCGCACACCTCGCATACATTGTTCCCCCCTTTTGCTCGTGGCAGTTAGGGACTTGACCGTTGCTGGTGCGGGCAAAAAATAAACGTGCGAAGGGGTGCGCCTTTTCGGCGGCTTCGGATATTTGGACTTGTATCGAGCGAAGGCCTCTCACGGGCTCCGAACGCATCGATTTGGTGCGAAGCAAGGCTTCCGCATAACCAATTTGAGCGAAGCATGCTTCGGCATGCCGGGGTTTGGATGCTGTACGTGAGCGGGGCTCTGAAACGCACTTAGATTATGGCGAAGTATGACTTCGGGACGCTTAGGCGTATAGTATATGAGCACGCGAAGCCAGGCTTCGGAGCGTGTTTAGATAATGAAGCAAGGCTTCAAAACTTGGTCCTGTAATGAGAAGGATATTTGGTGTGGATTCACCGAACCTGTGATAGTGTGAGCCACCTTCGACTCTGAGCCACCTTCGACTCTGGGTCACCTTCGACCCTGGGATGCTTCGGGTGCGGAACCCGGAATCCCTGGGATGCTTCGGGCGCGGAGCCCGGAATCCCTGGACGCGTCGGGCCAGTGGCCCGGAGTCCTTTTAGCCCACTGCTACGGGCCCGGGGGCACTGTGTAGCCTTCGGAGGGGTACTCCGGGTTTTATAAAGCGAAGCAAGGCTTCGGTTTTAAATAAGGCGAAGCGTGGCTTCGGGTTTAAATAAGGCGAAGCATGGCTTCGGTTTTTAAGTAAAGCGAAGCATGGCTTCGGTTTTTGAACAAGGCGAAGCGTGGCTTCGGTTTTTGAACAAGGCGAAGCGTGGCTTCAGTTTTTGAACACGGCGAAGCAAGGCTTCGGTTTTTAAGTAAAGCGAAGCATGGCTTCGGTTTTTGAACAAGGCGAAGCGTGGCTTCGGTTTTTAAGTAAAGCGAAGCATGGCTTCGGTTTTTGAACAAGGCGAAGCGTGGCTTCGGTTTTTAAGTAAAGTGAGGCAAGACTTCGAGCTTATGTTAATGTAACTGCAGATTGGTGCATCGGAGTAAGGCTTCGGGCGGTACTTACCTTGTAGCCCTCGGGCTCCGATGACCTTTGAAACGTGGAGCGGAGCCCCTTGCCGGAGAGTGGGCTCCGGTATGCGAAGGATGGAGGAAGGCGAAGGTGGCCTTCGATCTGCCCTCGAAGCCCCTTGCCGGAGGGTGCGCGAAGCGAGAAAGCCTCGATGCTCCCCCCTCGGGCGCACTTCGGGTTGCAGGCAGTGGTAGAGAACTTAGCTTCTAGGACTAAGTTCCCCACGGACGGCGCCAACTGTTGGAACAATTGCATTAGTTCCAGCAGGTTTTTCTGTGGTGGAGTATGATACGGAGAATGAACCTCGATGGGTTCTCACAGGGAGAGACAGGGTTTATACTGGTTCGGGCCTCCCCTAGGGGATAATAACCCTACGTCCAGTTTGTAGTGGATTTGGCATGGTGTGCCTTGATGTGGAGAGGATAACTCCAGGGTCTCATGGCCCCCTGGAGCATGTGTCCCGTTACAAGGGCTTGGCCCTGCTTTTATAGGCACGCAGGCCAGAGGAAAAGACTGGAATGCCCCCCTATGAACCCTTGGTTCATAGGGGCAGAGAGGGGAAAAGGAGCTTAGCTACGGTACAAAAGGTGCCAGACAACTTTACAGCTTTACTGGCGTGTCAGGCTGCGCCAGGCTTTGACCAGCTAAACGACACTCCAGGGGCGGGGGGCCCCCGGTATGGACTTGGCTCCGGAGGGCGGCCTCCGGACCTGGCTTCGGAGGGCGGCCTCCGGGCTCGGCTCTCGGGGGGCGGCCTCCGGACTTGGCCCTCGGAGGATGACCTCCGGACTTGGCTCCCGGAGGGTGACCTCCGGACTTGGCTCCCGGAGGGTGGCCTCCGGACTTGGCTTCCGGAGGGTGGCCTCCGGACTTGGCTCCCGGAGGGTGGCCTCCGGACTTGGCTCCCGGAGGGTGGCCTCCGGACTTGGCTTCCGGAGGGTGGCCTCCGGACTTGGCTTCCGGAGGGTGGCCTCCGGACTTGGCTCCCGGAGGGTGGCCTCCGGACTTGGCTCCCGGAGGGTGACCTCCGGACTTGGCTTCCGGAGGGTGGCCTCCGGACTTGGCTCCCGGAGGGTGGCCTCCGGACTTGGCTTCCGGAGGGTGGCCTCCGGACTTGGCTTCCGGAGGGTGGCCTCCGGACTTGGCTCCCGGAGGGTGGCCTCCGGACTTGGCTCTCGGAGGGTACACTGGGACCTGCAAACAATACTTAGGGAGAAATCAGGCTCCGACAGTACCTGACTCTGGGCCGGAGGCTGTCGGAGGCTGACGTCATTTGGCCTCTGTTTAAGGGAAGCATATTTCCCCAACACTCCACATCACACTCCACCACATAAAAACCTACTGGAACTAACGCAATTTTTCCAACAGACAGTATGTCTTTTGCTGTATCTGTTAGATGTTGTAATTGCAGTCAATCATATCTGAGAAGCATGCTTTATTCACTCCACCTACACTCCAGTTACATTCATTGCATATTTTGAGGGGGAGTTGCATTTCAAGGGGAGTCTGTGTCTCTTTTGAGTGCTTGATGAGTTCACTTGTCAACAAGGGGGAGAAAAGTTGGGATCGGAGTTTAAGGGGGAGTTTTTGTCCTTGTTCTTACTTTGTTGATATCCTTGTTGTTCTGAAATCGCACTCATTTTGAGCTTTTACGTTTTGGTTAACCATAATGACCACTTCTTGCTTTTTGTTTGGCTTTCGGTCATTAGGGTTAAACTTTTACCTTTTCTTCTTCTTTGTTTTCTTGTGCTTTGTTTTCGTGTTTCCACATGTGTTCGCATGTTCTGAAGAGCTGAAGAAGTGAAGTGTTGACAATGCACTCATCAAGGGGGAGAATGAGGAGCCATGCTGAATAGCGTGGGTCTCATGGCTCTAGAGGTGATGAGTCATTGTCAACGATAGTCAAAGAGGACAGAAGAAGAGAGGAGATCTGTTGTTTCATGGGCCGCGTGTGACTCAGGTACACGGGCAGCGAGCGACTGTCAGGCAGAGGGGCCGCGAAGTCGGGCTGGCCTAATCCGAGTACATGGGCTAGGAACAGTAGAAGACCCACTGGGCTGTTGACCAGGATTGACTCAGGTACACGGGCGGTGAGTGATTGCTGGGCTGAGAGAGCTGCGGAATCAGGCCGGCCCAATCCGGGTACCTGGTGCAAAGTCAGTGGAGGCTTTGTCAGTTTCGGCGCAAAACTGACAACCGTTGATTCTGTATCGGACTGTCCAGAAGAGAAGTCGTAGTCGCTACGAAAGCTTAGCTTCCGGATAAGTCATCTATATCTCTAGGCCCACAGTCAGTCAGTCGAGTCTATAAAAATTCCTAAGGGTAGTTGAGTCATTTCTTTTATTTTAGCGTCTGTAAAACTCTAAGGGGCTGGTGGAATATTCTAGGTCATTGGGCAGCCTATAAATAGGGCCCCAATCCCTAGGGTTGGACCACCCTTTGCTGAAATCATTTCTTACTCCATTGGGTCATTTTTGTGGATCTGAATCTTCGTGTACCGTGGGCATTTTGATCTCTTTTTGCTACTCTGTTGCATCTGTTCTTCAAGTTTGGAGTACTAGTTCTTGCTGTTTGCAAGTAGTACTACTTCTATGTAGCAACAGTACACTAGTACTCTAGGCTTGCTTTTTCCTGTGTAGCTTTTTGATCGTTTTGAAGTTGCTCTGTGTGTGTCAAAGGCTAACACTTCAGCGATCCTTCTTCGATCTTGCTAGCTCCGAAGGTAGAGTGTAGGCTTTGATTTGTTTTCTCTGTCGTGTGTCGGGCTTCGCTACTCTTTCGAAGGTTGTTTTTCTGTGAGCTTGTTCGAAGCTTTCTGTTCGAAGTCTAGCCTTCTAAGTACACGGTTCGAAGCAAGCTTCGACACTGTCATACTTAGCTTCGAAGCATACTTGCTCTCAGTCGCACTCGTACTAGGATAGACAACAAACCTTCGGCACTTTCACAACAGCCTTCGGCAGACTTCGCCACTAACCTCCGAAGCAGGCCTCGACCAGCGAAGCAGGCTTCGACAAGTTTCGAACAGGAGACAGATTTGAACAATAACTTCTCATCTCACTTTATTTATACTTAGATCATCCATAGAGAAGTTTAACTTGACATGTCTTGTGTATACTGTTTATCTATCTATTAGCACTGTATTGGTGATTCTCTGTGTTGGGACAATTGCGTTAGTTCTAGCAGGTTTTTATGTGGTGGAGTGTGATGTGGAGGATGAACCTCGAAGGGTTCTAACAGAGGGAGAAAAAGGTTTATACTGGTTCGGGCCTCTCCTGGGAGATAATAACCCTACGTCCAGTTGTGGTGGATTTGGCATGGTATGCCCTAGTATGGAGCAATAATTCCAGGGTCTATTGGCCCCCTGGAGCGTGTGTCCTGCTACAAGGGCTTGGCCCTGCTTTTATAGGCACGCAGGCCTTGAGGAAAAGACCAAGATACCCTCTACAAGCCCCTAGGCTTATAGGGGTAGACAGGGAAAGAGAGCTAGCTACTGTGCAAAGTAACGTACAACTTTACAGCTTTACAGACGTGTCAGGCTATGCCAGGCTTTGACCAGCTAAAAGACACACCAAAGGCGGAGGCTGGGTTAAGGCTTCGAAGTGTACCCCGGAGGGGGGCTTCGAAGCATGCTCCGGAAGGCAGCCTCCGAACTGGGCTCCGGAGGGCGGCCTCCGGACTTGGCTCCCAGAGGGCGGCCTCCGGACATGGCTCCCGGAGGGTGGCCTCCGGACTTGGCTCCCGGAGGGCGGCCTCCGGACTTGGCTCCCGGAGGGTGGGCCCGAACTGGGGGCTCCGAGCCGGACCCCCCGATCTGAGGGCTCCGGAGCTAGAGGCTCCGAAAGGCACCTTGGGACCTGAAAACAACACTTAGGGAGAAAACAGGCTCCGACAGTGCTGGGCTCTGGGTCGAGAGCTGTCGGAGGCTGACGTCATTTGGCCCCTGTTCAAGGGAAATATATTCCCCCAACAGTAGCCCCTCGCGTGTAGGCCTTCGGGACGAAGGGGTGCACGCGCCCTTAGGACAAATGACCTGAAAACACAACTTCAGAGAAAACATACCTTCGGAGCCTGGACCGAAGGTGACCTCGATACCCGGGGGTAATAAATGCCTGCACTATTTGCCAGAGCGACCTCGGGGAGTCCGAACGGCTCCGCAACGGTCAAAAAAGTTACCGTTACCTTGCTCTGGGCCGATTCCCCTTCGCTGGAGGCCCACCTGGCGGTGGGTTTGGCCCACGACGGTTGAAATTCTTACTGCGCCTATAAATAAGGGTTTACTGCGTGCAGCTTCGGTACGCTTTCATTCGCTTCCTTCTCACTGCCTTACAGCCTTCGCTCTCTTTTTCTTCCTAGCTTCGCGCAGAGCCCCCTTCGCTAGTTTTAGCCCCTCGCGTCGAAGTCCCACCAACATGCCGAAGAAGGCGGTGGCGAAGCCTCTGGCCTTGGGCTCGAGTTCGGGCTCCGCCCAGGTGCAGGCATCGGCGGCTGCGGCAGCGAAGACCGCGCCTAGGCGGCTGGGGCCGAGGGACCTTCGGACGCCCTCCGACAAGTTCGAGCAGACCTTGGAGATGAGGGCCTCGATCTCCACGGAGGAGTCGGTCCGGAGGGCCTGCGAAGGGAGGATCGCGGTGAAGATCTAGCTTCGGGTCCCGGAGAAGTCGGAGGCTGAGCCGAGGCCTCGTGCCAACAAGGTGGTGGTGTTCGAGGCCTTCTTCGAAGCCGGCCTCGGACTGCCTGCAGTGGGGATGCTGAGCGAAGTCCTCAAGGCTTACAACATCGAGCTCCCTCAGCTTTTGCCCAACGCAGTGGCGAGGTTAGCTGTCTTCGAGTGGGCCATGAGGGCCGAGGGTTGCGAGGGCCGCGCGGACGTCTTCGTCGCCCTCCATGACGCCAACTGCCAACCGAAGCCGAGGGAGGGGACAGACCGCGTCAAGAGGGCGCTGGCCTTCGGCAGCGCCAACTTCTTGCTCCGGAAGGAGTACCAAGATGCCTTCCCGGCGAGGGCCGTAAACAACAAATGGTACTTGAGGTGGGATCAGGAGTGGTTCTATGCCTCTGTCGGCGCGAACTCCCCCCTTCGGAGTACTAACGCCCACATCTTGTACCGGCGCGAAGGGGTGGTGAAGACCAGCGAAGACATCCTTCGCTCGAGGATCTTGCTGCTCCGGAGAGTGGCGGCGAAGATGAGTATGAGGGACCTCGCGGAGGAGTTCATCACCCTCCGGCTCAGTCCCCTCGCGCGCTCCTGGCCGGAGGGGCTCTTTCAGGCTTCGGGTCAAGGTGAACTTAGCGAGTTGGCCTTCGACCGCTTCTGTAAGGCTTCGCAATCTCTTTGCTTTTAATACTTCCGTGGATTTTCACTTCTAACTCAAACTTTTCATGAAGCCGACCTCGAAATGAGGACCCCGGAGGAGGCCATCGCGGCGGCGGATCGAGTCGTCGGGACTCCGACCCCGGAGGAGCAGAACCAGCGCCTTGCACTGGTGGGGTCCTGGGAGCGCTAGAACAGGGTATGGACCGCGCTCGACCTCGGAGGGCTCCCTGCTCTGCCGGACTTCTCCCACCTGACTACCTCGTCGGCCGGAACCAAGAGGAAGAAGGGGGACGAGGACGAACCGGATGCCTCGGGGCCTCGGTCGGAGGTCCCCGCAGCTGAAGTTTCTAACTCGGGGGAGGTTGCGGCGAAGCCCGCATCTACTCCGACCTCCAAGAAGGTGGCGAAGCCCCTGGCGGCGATGCCTTCGGCGGCGGAGGCCAACGCGCACACTCCGGTTGCCAAGGAGGCCACGGATGCCCCGGCGGAACCAACTTCGGGCGCGGAGGTGGATGCGCCAGCTTCGCAGCGAAGGAGCTGGAGGGCACACTTAGCCCCATCCTCCTTTCAAGAGATCTCCGACGATAGTAAACCCCTTTTTGCATGCTTCGCTTCAATATGCGGATTTTGACTTGGCTCCCTGCAGAGGACGAAGATGATGCGAGGCCCACTGTGGCGAAGCCGGTAGGCGAAGGTGGATCGAAGCCCGCCGAGGCGAAGCCCACAGAAGCTTCAAGTAGCAGCAGCAGCAGTGATTCGTAGTCCGAAAGTACTTCGTCCGACGACGAAGGCAGCGGAGGCCGTGAGGTCCCTCGAGGCGAAGAAGAAGTGGACGTGGTGGGCTTGAGCCCCGCCTCGCCGGAGCCCGCGGATGCGACCGTGGCCGTGATTCACCCTTTCAAGCCGAGGGGGGCATGACGGTGGCAGCGATCCACGGTGTTGGGGGAGATAATCCCGGAAGCCGAAGAGGGCCCACAGCCAGGGGGTCCGAAAGCCTAGCGCCGGGGGTTACCCTCTGGGACAAGGGCGCCGGAGGCCACCCCCCAGCAGAAGGATGCCAGAGGCCGAGATAATCCCGGAAGCCGAAGGAGTGGACCCCCAGCCGGGGGGCCCGAGCTTGATGTCAGAGGCCGCCTTCCGGAGGCAAGGGACTGGAGGCCATCCTCCAGTCGAAGGGCGTCGGAGGCTACCCCCCGGCTGAAGGGCTTCGAGGTCACCCACAGCGAGAAGGCGTCGGAGGCCACCCTTCGGCTTGGAACACCGGAGGCCGCCTTCCGGAGGCCGCCTTCCGGAGGCCGCCTTCCGGAGGCTGGAGGTCCAGGATCCTCGGCCGATCTGTAGCTGCGGACTCCGAAGAATGTTGTGGCGGGAAAAAGGACCGGGCGATCATACGAAAGGACAAGATCGTGATCCTCTGAGCCGTGTCGGGCTGCGCAGGAAGCGTCCGACATGGCTGACACATTGTCAGGGCTGAATCTTCTTGTTTGTACTGTGTATCGTCCATTTTGTCTGTACTATCGGCCGATGTTGCTCGGGTAGCCGTTGGCGGTCCAGAGGCGCTTAGTCCTCTGGGCGGGGCGCGTTATAAATACCCCCCACTACAGTTGTAAGGGACAGGCTCAGGAAGGCATTTTGACACACTATTCCCAATCTCTCACCAAAAAAACCTGCTGGTTCGATCCGTCGTCCCAACAGTTGGCGCCGTCCGTGGGGACTCTAGTCCAAATAGCTAGCGTCCTCTACACCCATCCACCTAAGCATGTCAAGCCGGAAAGGGGCGAGCACGGTACCCCTGCGCCGATCAACTCGGACTACCGGAGGCGAGCCCGCCTCGGCCGTCGACCCCAACCTTCCAGCTCCCACCACCACACCCGTCGGGGGCGCGTCCACGATGGATCCCGCCCAGTTGCACGAAGAGACGCTTGGAGCACCAGGCACTGACGGTTTTCCCGAGCCGACCTCCGCCAACCTGTCCGGGTCGCCGGGTGGGCCACCGGAGCAGCATCCACCGGGCAGACCCCCGGTGGTGTCCCTTCGAACGGACTACGTCCGCTCGAGGGACCCCGACACCACTTCCGGAGGGAGTGGGAGCCAAGCTGACGCCCTGGCCGCCGAGAACGCCAGGCTAAAGGCGGAACTGGCTCTGTGGCGCCAGGAAGCATCGCTTCGGCCTCCGGCCCCTCCAGCACCCTTCCGCGCCGCGAAAGCTACGATCACGGACTTGAGCGATGACGAGAACCCCCCGGAGGAGGAGAACGCGTCTGTTGGGGGAATATATTTCCCTTAAACAGGGGCCAAATGACGTCAGCCTCCGACAACCTTCGGCCCAGAACCAGGTACTGTCGGAGCCCGTTTTCTCTAAGTGTTGTTTCCAGGTCCCAAGGTGCCTTTCGGGGCCCGTAGCTTCGGAGCCCCTAGACCAGGAGGTCCGACCCGGAGCCCCCAATTCAGGCCCGGGCGCAGGCCGCCGGAGGCCACCCTCCGGGCGCCGGAGGCCGGAGGTCACCCTCCGGAGCCAAGCCTGGAAGCCGCCCTCCGAGAGCCCAGTTCGGAGGTCGCCCTCCGGAGCCAAGTCCGGAGGCCACCCTCCGAGAGCCAAGCCCGGAGGCCACCCTCCGGAGTCCTGTTCGGAGGTCGCCCTCCGGAGCCAAGTCCGGAGGCCACCCTCCGAGAGCCAAGCCCGGAGGCCGCCCTCCGGAAGCCCAGCCCGGAGGCCACCCTCCGGAGTCCTGTTCGGAGGCCATCCTCCGAGAGTCAAGCCCGGAGGCCCCCCTCCGGAGTCCAGTCCGGAGGCCGCCCTCCGGGAGCCCAGCCCGGAGGCCACCCTCCGGAGCCAAGTCCGGAGGCCGCCCTCCGGATCCGAGTCCATACCGGGGGCCCCCCGCCCCTGGTATGTCGTTTAGCTGGTCAAAGCCTGGCGCAGCCTGACACGCCAGTAAAGCTGTAAAGTTGTCTGGCACCTTTTGTATTGTAGCTAGCTCCTTTTCCCCTCTCTGCCCCTATGAGCCTGAGGCTCATAGGGGGCATCCCAGTCTTTTCCTTTGGCCTGCGCGCCTATATAAGCAGGGCCAAGCCCTTGTAGCGGGGGACAACGCCAGGGGGCCATGAGACCCTGCTGTTCTCTTCTCCACACTAAGGCACACCATGCCCAATCCACCATAAACTGGACGTAGGGCTATTATCCCCTAGGGGTGGCCCGAACCAGTATAAACCCCTTCTCCCTCTGAGGGAACCCATCGAGGTTCATTATCCACATCATACTCCACCACAGAAAAACCTGCTGGAACTAACGCAATTGTTCCAACAGTTGGCGCCGTCCGTGGGGAACTTAGTCCTAGAAGCTAAGTTCTCTACCACTGCCTGCAACCCGAAGTGCGCCCGAGGGGGGAGCATCGAGGCTTTCTCGCTTCGCGCACCCTCCGGCAAGGGGCTTCGAGGGCAGATCGAAGGCCACCTTCGCCTTCCTCCATCCTTCGCGTACCGGAGCCCACTCTCCGGCAAGGGGCTCCGCTCCACGTTTCAAAGGTCATCAGAGCCCGAGGGCTACAAGGTAAGTACCGCCCGAAGCCTTACTCCGATGCACCAATCTGCAGTTACATTAACATAAGCCCGAAGCCATGCTTCGCCTTGTTCAAAAACCGAAGCCATGCTTCGCCTTATTAAAAACCGAAGCCATGCTTCGCTTTACTTAAAAACCGAAGCCATGCCTCGCTTTATTTAAAAACCGAAGCCACACTTCACCTTGTTCAAAAACCGAAGCCATGCTTCGCTTTACTTAAAAACCGAAGCCATGCTTCGCTTTACTTAAAAACCGAAGCCATGCTTCGCCTTATTTAAACCCGAAGCCACGCTTCGCCTTATGTAAAACCGAAGCCTTGCTTCGCTTTATAAAACCCGGAGTACCCCTCCGAAGGCTACACAGTGGGCTAAAAGGACTCCGGGCCACTGGCCCGATGCGTCCAGGGATTCCGGGCTCCGCGCCCGAAGCATCCCAGGGATTCCGGGTTCCGCACCCGAAGCATCCCAGGGTCGAAGGTGACCCAGAGTCGAAGGTGGCTCAGAGTCGAAGGTGGCTCACACTATCACAGGTTCGGTGAATCCACACCAAATATCCTTCTCATTACAGGACCAAGTTCTGAAGCCTTGCTTCATTATCTAAACACGCTCCGAAGCCTGGCTTCGCGTGCTCATCTCCTATACGCCTAAGCGTCTCGAAGTCATACTTCGCCATAATCTAAGTGCGTTTCAGAGCCCCGCTCACGCACAGCATCCAAATCCCGGCATGCCGAAGCATGCTTCTCTCAAATTGGGTATGCGGAAGCCTTGCTTCGCACCAAATTGATGCGTTCGGAGCCCGTAAGAGGCCTTCGTTCGGCACAAAACCAAATATCCGAAGCCGCCAAAAAGGCGCACCCCTTCGCATGTTTATTTTTTGCCCGCACCAGCAACGGTTAAACCCCTAACTGCCACGAGCAAAAGGGGGGAAGAATGTATGCGAGGTGTGCGAGTGTAATGAACAGTACGAGCGTAGCAAGCTAAAACGTTCGAAGCCAAACAACACGAAGCATACAGACAAAGTGTGCGAAGATAACAAGCTCAATTCATTGTATGTTGAGAAGTGTGTTACAAACATACTTCGGAAACAAAACTACGTATAATCTGTATCTAAGCCTAAGAAGAACCGTGTGCGAGCCCCCGACCCTCGCTTGCCCCTTCTTCGGCCAGGGCCACCTCGGCTGGACGTTGCCTCGTCGGAGCCCGCTCTCCCTCGACCGGCCCGTCCAGGCTCCGAAGCCCACAGGCTTCGACTTCCGCTTTGCAGGTTGCTCCAAGTTCGCGAAGCAGGCGGGGCCGTGTCGAAGGCAGAAAAGTCTAGGGCTTCGTCGCTCGCTAACACCGTTCGCGAAGGCAAAGGTAAGGGGTTCTGAAGGGGCTCCGCCTTCACAGCGGCTAGCAAGTCCTGAGCTATTTCGGAGATGGCTTCGCCCCTAGGCCCCCTCGGAAGCTTAAACCGAGGAGGGCCTTCGGACCTAGCTACTTCAAGAATCGCCCACAGTTGTCGAAGCCCTTCAGAGTCCTCAAGGACTTCGAGGTCTATGCTCGAAGGCTGAGCCTGGGCAGGTATAAAAAACCCCCGCATTCGTATTAATAAACTGATAAGTTTTTACAAAGCCTACAGCTAGGTATTACAAGAAAGCCTAAGGAGATCTACACCTTCAGAGGCGGAGTCGTCGAGGTCGAAGGCTTGTCCGAGTCGACGGGCCCCTTGAACCGGCGTTGTCGAAGGGCCTTCATGAGGTCAAGGACTGCCTCGCAGCCTTGCTCCTTCCAAGGTTCCTGCAGCCGCCGCCAGGCCCCTCGGACTTCGCCCGGAGGCGTCACCAAGTGCGGACCCCCGAAGGCCACTGGGGTCACGGAGGTCGCAGCCCGAAGGTGGTCACACCCCGCGGCATGGAGCAGATGCAACACCCCCTGGCCTGCGAAGCGACCGGCCATAAGAGCGAAGCCCTTCAACGCTTCGTCCGCTACCGAAGCTGCAGTCTTCAAGAAATCAGCGCGGTCCCCAATCGGGTCCTGATCGCCAAAGTCCGGAGTCCGGCACTCGGTCCCTATCTTCTCAAGGACCTCGGTCAGGCTCTGAGTGGCCTCACCGAGGTTAGCCACAACGAAGCTCTCAAGATCCCGAGCCCGCTGGCGGAGCTCCTCGTTCTCCTTCGCCTGACGAGCCTCGGCATCCTTCGAAGCTTGGAGTTCCGCGCGGAGCCGAGCCGTCTCCGAGGCCAAGGCTTCCTTCGCCTCAGCAGCCGAAGCCTCGGCCCGCCTCCGCTTCTCGGCTTCATCCAAGACCTCGCGGCGAAGGGCCTCCTTCTCTTCTGCAAGGCGCTCCATCCGCCGGTCGGCAGCAGTCGAAGCTGCCGCGTTCAGTGCGAGGGCCTGCAGGAATTCAAGAAACCTTAAGTATGAACCAAGGGACAAAGTACAGCTCGAAGCGGCAAGGGGCTCCGCTCACCCGCATAAGGACTTCGTTTGAGCTAACGAAGAGCTCCGTGGGATCTCAGTGGCTAAGCTGGGCCACCAAGTCCCCCTCCTCCGCAGAAGCGCAGGCCTCGCGGAAGCCGAGGATCGCCGCCGCCGTCACGCCCCCCCTCGGCTTGAAGGGGTGAATCACCGCCACGGTGGTCTCCGCGGACTCCGGCAAGGCGGGGCTCAGTCTCACCACGTCGACATCTTCTTCGCCTCGAGGGTCCGCACGGTCTCCGCCGCCCTCGCCGTCAGACGACGTGCTCTCGGACTCTGACCCACTGCCGCTGCCGCTGCCGCTGCCGCTGCCGCTGCTGCTGCTGCTCGAAGCCTCCGAGGGCTTCGCTTCGGCGGGCTTCGACCCACCTTCGCTTGCCGGCTTCGCCACAGTGGGCCTCGCATCATCTTCGTCCTCTGCAAAAAGCCAAGTCAAAACCCGCATATTGAAGAGAAGCATGCGAAAAAGAAAAGGGTTTACCATCATCAGAGATCTCCTGGAAGGAACCAGGGGCTAAGTGTGTCCTCCAGCTCCCTCGCTGCAAAGCTGGCGCATCCGCCTTCGCGCCCGAAGTTGGTTCCGCCGGGGCATCCGTGGCCTCCTTGGCAGCAGGAGTGCGCGCATCGGCCTCCTCCTCCGAAGCCCTCGCCGCCAGGGGCTTCGCGGCCTTCTTGGGGGTCGGAGTAGCTGCGGGCTTTGCCGCAGCCTCCCCCAAGGCGTCCGCTTCGTCCTCGTCCCCCCTCTTCCTCTTGGCTCCGGCCGACGAGGTAGCCAGGTGGGCGAAGTCCGGCAGAGCGGGGAGCCCTCCGAGGCCAAGCACGGTCCACACTCTGTTCCAGCGCTCCCAGGATCCCACCAGGGCGAGGCGCTGGTTCTGCTCCTCGGGAGTCGGAGTCCCGACGACTCGGTCCGCCGCCGCGATGGCCTCCTCCGGGGTCCTCATATCGAGGTCGGCTACACGAAAAGGTTGAAGTTAGGAGCAAAGTATTCTAAGTATTAAAAGCAAGAAGAGCGCGAAGACTTACAGAAGCGGTCGAAGGCCAGCTCGCTGAGTTCACCTCGATCCGAAGCCTGGAAGAGACCCTCCGGCCAAGAGCGCGCGAGGGGGCTTAGCCGAAGGGTGAGGAACTCCTCCGCGAGGTCCCTCATGCTCATCTTCGCCGCCACCCTTCGGAGCAGCGAGATCCTCGATTGAAGGAGGCCTTCGCTGGTCTTCACCACCCCTTCGCGCCGGTACAGGATGTGGGCGTTGGTACTCCGAAGGGGAGAGTTCGCGCCGATGGAGGCATAGAACCATTCTTGGTCCCATCTCGAATACCACTTGTTGTTTACAGCCCTCGCAGGGAAGGCGTCCTGGAACTCCTTCCGGAGCTGGAAGTTGGCGCTGCCGAAGGCCAGCGCCCTCTTGACGCGGTCCGTCCCCTCCCTGGGCTTCGGCTGGCAGTTGGCGTCATGAAGAGCAACGAAGACGTCCGCGCGGCCCTCGCAGCCTTCGGCCCTCATGGCCCACTCGAAAACAGCTAGCCTCGCCACTGCGTTGGGCGAAAGCTGAGGGAGCTCAAGGTTGTAGGCCTTGAGGACTTCGCTCAGCATCCCCACCGCAGGCAGTCCGAGGCCGGCCTCGAAGAAGGCTTCAAACACCACCACTTCGTCGGCCCGAGGCTTCGGTACGGCCTCCGACTTCTCTGGAACCCTTAATTGGATTTTCGCCGCAATCTTCCCCTCGCAGGCTCTCCGGACCGACTCCTCCGTAGAAATCGAAGCCCTCATCTCCAGGGTCTGCTCGAACCTGTCGGAGGGCGTCCGAAGGTCCCTTGGCCCCAGTCGCCTAGCTGCGGGCTTCGCTGCCGCGGCTGCTGCGGCCGCCGCCTGCACTTGGGCGGAGCCTGAGCTCGAGCCCAAAACCAGGGGCTTCGTCGCTGCCTTCTTCGGCATTCTGATCAGACTTCGGCACGAAGGACTAAAGGATGGCGAAGGGCTAGAAGCTAGCGAAGGTCGCTCTGCGAGGCTAGGAGGAAGAGGAGAGCGAAGGTGGTAAGGCGGAAAGAAAGAAGTGAATGAAAGTGTGCCGGAGCCGCATGCGGTAAGTCTCTATTTATAGACGCGGTAAGAATTCCAACCGTCATGGGCTGAGCCCACCGCCGGATGGGCCTCCGGCGAAAGCAAATCGAGCCCAAGCAAGGTAACGGTAACTTTTCTGACCGTTGCGGAGCCGTTCGGGCTCCCCGAGGCCGCTCTGGCACGAGCATTTATTACCCCCAGGAATCGAGGTCTTCTTCGGTCCTGGCTCCGGAGGTACGTTTCCTCCGAAGTGTTTTCAGGTCATTTGTCCTAAGGGCGCGTGCACCCCTTCGTTCCGAAGGCCTACACGCGAGGGGCTACTGTTGGGGGAATATATTTCCCTTAAACAAGGGCCAAATGACGTCAGCCTCCGACAACCTTCGGCCCAGAACCAGGTACTGTCGGAGCCCGTTTTCTCTAAGTGTTGTTTCCAGGTCCCAAGGTGCCTTTCGGGGCCCGTAGCTTCGGAGCCCCTAGACCAGGAGGTCCGACCCGGAGCCCCCAATTCAGGCCCGGGCGCAGGCCGCCGGAGGCCACCCTCCGGGCGCCGGAGGCCGGAGGTCACCCTCCGGAGCCAAGCCCGGAAGCCGCCCTCCGGGAGCCCAGTTCGGAGGTCGCCCTCCGGAGCCAAGTCCGGAGGCCACCCTCCGAGAGCCAAGCCCGGAGGCCACCCTCCGGAGTCCTGTTCGGAGGTCGCCCTCCGGAGCCAAGTCCGGAGGCCACCCTCCGAGAGCCAAGCCCGGAGGCCGCCCTCCGGAAGCCCAGCCCGGAGGCCACCCTCCGGAGTCCTGTTCGGAGGCCATCCTCCGAGAGTCAAGCCCGGAGGCCCCCCTCCGGAGTCCAGTCCAGAGGCCGCCCTCCGGGAGCCCAGCCCGGAGGCCACCCTCCGGAGCCAAGTCCGGAGGCCGCCCTCCGGAGCCGAGTCCATACCGGGGGCCCCCCGCCCCTGGTATGTCGTTTAGCTGGTCAAAGCCTGGCGCAGCCTGACACGCCAGTAAAGATGTAAAGTTGTCTGGCACCTTTTGTATTGTAGCTAGCTCCTTTTCCCCTCTCTGCCCCTATGAGCCTGAGGCTCATAGGGGGCATCCCAGTCTTTTCCTTTGGCCTGCGCGCCTATATAAGCAGGGCCAAGCCCTTGTAGCGGGGGACAACGCCAGGGGGCCATGAGACCCTGCTGTTCTCTTCTCCACACTAAGGCACACCATGCCCAATCCACCATAAACTGGACGTAGGGCTATTATCCCCTAGGGGAGGCCCGAACCAGTATAAACCCCTTCTCCCTCTGAGGGAACCCATCGAGGTTCATTATCCACATCATACTCCACCACAGAAAAACCTGCTGGAACTAACGCAATTGTTCCAACAGCGTCCTACGACGAGGACTCCCCCCTGCACCCGGATCTTCAGAAGGTGCGTTTCGGCTCGAACTTTCGCGCCGCAAAGCTCCCCAAATACTCCGGGGACTCCGACCCCGGCGAGTTCTCCCGCTCCTACGCCCTGGCGATAGAGGCGTCCGGGGGCAGCCGGGACACCATGGCCAAATGCTTCCCCTTGGCGCTCGAAGGGATCGCCCTCTGGTGGTTCTGGTCCCTCCGGCCAGGGACTATCCACTCGTGGGAGCAGCTGAAGAAGAAGTTCGTCAACAACTTCCAAGGGACCTTCGTGGCCCCCATGTCCACCGGGAGCCTCTTTCAAGTAAAGCAGCAGCCCGGGGAAACCTTGCGGCAGTACTCCCAGCGCTTCGCACACACCAAGGCTCAGATCAAGGGGCTCTCGGCTTCCTCCGTCATCGACGCGGCCCGAGAAGGCGTCACCCACCCCGGCCTCCTTGATAAGCTCCACCGGAAGCCCATCTCTTCCGTGGCGCAACTCATGACGTACTTTGAAGAATACGCGCGGTCCGAGGAGGGCCAGATGCGCCGACAGGCAATGGTAGCCCCCGTACGGGCCCCTAGCGCAAGGACATTCGAGGCGTCCCCGGACTCCGGCCGGGGTGAACGTCATGCTCCCGACTTCCACCGCCCGGAGCTCGCTCGGCGGGACCTCGCCCACCGGGACTCTCGAAGGAACCGAAAGCACCTTTGGGGGGAGGTCTTCAATATAACCCCCCAAGCGCCCGCCAAGCACCTTCACACGCCCGGCGGCAATCGCCAGGTCGGACCCAAGCCTCCGGCGCCCTCCAAAGGAACCCTTTACTGCAGCGTCCACGGCGCGAACCGGAGCCACGACACCGACTCTTGCCGGACCATACTCGCCCTTTGCAGCGACTACCTCGAGCGTAGTACCGGTCGCGGCTCCTCCGACCGGGGAAACCCTGCCCCTCGGCCAGAAGCAGTCCAAGTAGTCGGGCGCCGCGAAGATCCGGACGCCGTGACCCCGGTCACGGAGTTCGGTGGGGTCTCGGCCCCCAAGCTGGAAGCCGCCCCGGACCGAGGCAAGCGAATAGTCCTTCCCATATCCGGAGGGGGGGGCCTGGGAGCGCTGTCCAAGCGGCAGCGTCGAGACTACGTTCGGGAAGTCGGGCATATCGGCACGTCCGGTCCTTCAGTCCTCCCGGAGTGGTCCCATGTCCCCATCACCTTCACCGCCGAAGACGCCGCCGGAGTCAAGTTCCCGCATGCCGATCCGCTCGTCATTACAGCAGACGTCGCCGGAGTCGAGGTGCGTCGCATTCTGGTCGACGGGGGGAGTTCCGCTGACATCATCTTCGTGCAGGCCTTCGATCAGTTGTGCTTATCACGCAAGCACCTGTTACCGGCTTCGCGCCCGCTCCAAGGCTTCGCAGCCCCCCCCCCTCGACGCCCTCGGCCAGATCCTGCTGGAGGTGGCCTTCGGCAGCGCACCCCTCCAGCGTCGCGAGGAAATCCTGTTCGATGTCGTTGACGCTCCGTACGCCTACAACGCCATCTTCGGGCGAGGGATACTCAACCGCTTCGGCGCCATTGCCCACCACAACTATCTCTGCCTCAAGATGCCGACTCCCGAAGGGGTCTTATCCGTCCTGGGCGATCAAGCCGCAGCGCGCCGGGTCGAGTACGGCCATTTAGCGCCGCTCGAGCCACGGCAGGTCCACAGCGTCCGCGATGGTGCCGATGAGGCAGACCTCGCAGGCAACCCCGACTCCGGTCAGAGGGGGCGCCCAGCCAAACCTCTTCCGGAAGGGGAAGTCATCACCAGGACCTTGATCCAGGGAGGAAAGGAGTACCCGATCAAGTTCGGAGGGGGCTTGGAGCCGGAGGTTTCAGAACAGCTCGAGGCCATCATCCGCGGCAACCTCGACGTCTTCGCATGGTCTGACGGGGACATTCCCGGCGTCGACCGCTCGATCATCGAGCACTCACTGGCCGTCGATCCGAAGGCACGGCTGGTTCGCCAAGGGCTCCGGAGGTTGTCCACCAAACGGGCCGAGCTCGCCAAAGCGGAGACCGACAAGCTGCTCCGAGCGGGGGTCATCCGAGAAGTGAGTCATACCGAGTGGTTGTCCAACCCTGTCTTTGTCCAGAAGAAAACATCTGGCAAATGGCGCATGTGTATCGACTTTACCTCTCTGAATAAAGCTTGCCCCCGTGACCCCTACCCCCTGCCTCGCATCGACCAGCTCGTTGATTCCACAGCCGGAGCCGAGCTCCTCAGTTTCCTCGACGCATATTCAGGATATCACCAGATCTGGCTCAAGCCCGAAGACCAAGTAAAGACCAGTTTTGTCACTCCGGCCGGAGTATTCTGTTACCTCCGAATGCCCTTCGGCCTTCGTAATGCCGGCGCCACCTTTTCGAGGTTAATTTCCAAAGCCTTAGGACATCAGCTAGGGCGCAATGCAGAAGCCTACATGGACGACATTGTCATCAAAAGCACCTCCAAGAGTCACCATGCCTCGGACCTAGCTGAGACCTTCGACAGTCTCCGGCGGTGCGACATCCGGCTCAATCCAGACAAGTGCGTCTTCGGAGCGCGCGCAGGCAAGCTGCTCGGGTACCTCGTCTCCAGCCGGGGCATCGAGGCCAGTCCAACGCAAATCCAAGCACTGCAAAACATGGCCCCACCTCAGAACCTAAAGCAAGCACAAAAACTGGCCGGGCGGTTGGCCGCGCTCGGTCGGTTTCTCGCCAAGTCAGCAGAACGAAGTCTGCCCATCTTCGAGGCGCTCCGAGGTTCCAAGCATTTCGAATGGACCCCTGAGTGCCAGGATTGTTTCCAGCACATCAAAGATTACCTCTCCAGCCTCGTAGCCCTTGCCACACCCCGGGCCGACAGCCCTCTGCTGGTTTACCTCGCCGCCTCCGGCAATGCGGCGAGCGCGGCCTTGGTTCAAGAGGAGGAGCTCGCCGGGAAGCTGATCCAGCGCCCCATCTACTTCGTTTCCGAGGCTCTGACAGAAGCTAAGGCTCGGTATTCCGAGCTCGAGAAGGTGGCTTACGCCCTCGTCATGGCCTCTCGGAAGCTCCGGCACTACTTCCTGGCCCACGACATCATCATCCCGACCGCCTACCCGCTCGGTGACATGTTCCGGAACAAAGATGCCACCGGCCGCATCGGGAAATGGGTGGTAGAATTAGCCCTGTTCGGGATCTCTTTCGTCGCCCGGACAGCCATCAAGTCCCAAATCCTCGCCGACTTCGTCGCGGAGTGGACGAAAGCCCGGGAGCACGCGGGCACTGGCGCAGGCGAGGAGATCTGGACCGTCTTTTCAGACGGTGCCTACCAAGCCTCCGGCGCTGGGGCCGGAGCAGTCATCATCTCCCCCTCCGGCCAGCAAGCCCTGTATTCCGCCCGGCTCAGTTTCAAGGCCACCAACAATATCGCCGAGTACGAAGGAGTCCTCTTGGGACTTCGCAAGGCACTCGCGTTGGGAGCCACCCGCGTGGTCGTAAAAACCGATTCCCAAGTGGTCGCCGGTCACATCGACAAGAGCTTCCGGGCAAAGCACCCGGACCTCGCTTCCTACCTCGACTCCATCCGCAAGTTCGAAGTGTCCTTCAAGGGAATATCCGTCCAGAACATCCCGCGAAGCGACAACGCCCAGGCCGATGCCCTCGCCAAGGCCGGGGCCGGCGCTCAAGCCCTACCGCCAGGGGCTTTCTTCGAAGAACTTGCTCAACCTTCGGCAACCCCGCGAGGTGAGGCGTCCACCCCAGCCATCCCGGAGGAACCCGAACCGTCGCCGCGACCGATTCCAGTACTTTGTACGGCCAGCACCGATTGGCGCGAGCCCATCCTGCGCACGCTCGTAGGCGGCGACGCCATCCGTCCCAGCCCGGAGCAGGCTCGTTTGCAACTCCGGGCGAGGTCATTCAAAGTCATCAATGGGATTCTGTACAAATCCAGAGTGTGTTCTCCACTCCTCCGTTGCGTCTCGCACTCGGACGGCGTCGCCATGCTCCGAGAAATACACGAGGGGCTGTGCGGCAGCCACCTAGCTCCGCGGGCCCTCGCGGGCAAAACTCTCCGGCAAGGCGTGTACTGGCCCACTATCATCGCTGACGCCGAAGAACTCGTCCGCACCTGCCAAGGTTGCCAGTGGATGGGCCGCCGCAGTCACCGTCCTCCAGCAAGCCTGCTACCTATCCCCCCTGTGTGGCCTTTGGCCCGCTGGGGCATGGATCTCATTGGTCCACTCCCCAGAGCAAGGGGGAACCTGCGCTTCGCCGTGGTCGCCGTCGAATACTTCTCCATGTGGGTTGAAGCAGAGCCCCTGACTACCATCACATCCCGAAGTGTCCAGAAATTTTTCTGGCAGACTATCGTGTGCCGGTTCGGAGTGCCCAAGCAGCTCACATTGGACAACAGAACACAGTTCGACGCAGGCACTTTCCGGGCGTTCTGCGATGAGCTAGGGGTTCAACTGTGCTTCGCCGCCGTGCGACACCCCCAGTCTAACGGAGCTGTGGAACGAGCCAACGGCCACATCCTGTCAGGCCTCAACAAACGCATCGTCGGTGTGGCTCGCGGAACGTGGCCCGACGAGCTGCCCAAGATCTTATGGTCCATCTGGACGACCGTTTCCCGGGCAACAGGCTTCACCCCGTTCCGCCTCTTATTCGGCGACGAAGCGATGACACCAACAGAGCTCCACGCCGGTTCACTGCGCGTCGTAGCACCAGAAGCCGAAGATGAGCGCGCTGTTTCCCTCGACCTAGCCGAAGGGACGCGGCTGCGCGCCGTCGCCAACCTATCCCTCTATCAGAAAGAGACCAAGGGGTGGTATGACACTAGGGTTAAGTGCAACGAGTTCCAACCAGGGCACCTCGTCCTCCGTGCGGTGGTCGCCCCCACCAAGTTGGGGAACAAGTGGGAGGGACCGTACATCGTCACGAAGTCCGGGCGACCAGGATCCTACCGTCTCGCTACCCTGGAAGGAGCGGAGCTGAAGCATACTTGGCACGCCGAGCACCTGAAGCGCTATTTTCCGTAACACTGCTAATGTATTTTGCTAGCAGCCACCGCCGCCCGTTTTGTCTCCCAATTGTGTAATAAAATCTTCAGCCAAATGTTTCGGCCAACACAATTTGCGCGACGCGCCCTCGTATTCGGGTTCCGAGGTATGACTCGACGCACCCTCGTATTCGGGTTCCGAGCTATGACTCGACGCACCCTCGTATTCGGGTTCCGAGCTATGACTCGACGCACCCTCGTATTCGGGTTCCGAGCTATGACTCGACGCACCCTCGTATTCGGGTTCCGAGCTATGACTCGACGCACCCTCGTATTCGGGTTCCGAGCTATGACTCGACGCACCCTCATATTCGGGTTCCGAGCTATGACTCGACGCACCCTCGTATTCGGGTTCCGAGCTCCGGCTCGACGCACCCTCGCATTCGGGTTCCGAGCTATGACTCGACGCACCCTCGTATTCGGGTTCCGAGCTATGACTCGACGCACCCTCGTATTCGGGTTCCGAGCTATGACTCGACGCACCCTCATATTCGGGTTCCGAGCTATGACTCGACGCACCCTCGTATTCGGGTTCTGGGCTCCGGCTCGACGCACCCTCGCATTCGGGTTCCGAGCTCCGGCTCGACGCACCCTCACATTTGGGTTCTGAGCTCCGGCTCGACGCACCCTCACGTTCGGTTTCCGAGCTCCGGCTCGACGCATGGCCCATTCGAAGATGGCGAGGCACGCCACGGCGTTGGGGGACAGTTGCGGGAGTTCCAGATGGAATGCATCCAGAACCCCCGCAAGAAGTTCCGAGGCGGGAAACCCTAGGCCTGCGTCGAAGAAGGCTTCAAAACGACGACCTCGCCCTCCCCGCGGCTGCGGGGTCGTCTCTCGGCCCGGCCTCCTTGCCGGCGTCTCTGGACCGAGATGGCTCCTGGTTGCTTGCTCGATAGAGGCCTCGGTGCACGCGGACGCCCCGAGCTCCAAAGTCTGCTCTCGGAATCGCTCAGAAGCGGGGCGGAGATCGCGCGCGCCGCGTGCCTCTAACGTGTCGGTCGCTGCCGCCGCCGCGGCCGCCGCCAGTTGGCGTTGCAGGAAACGTGGATCCATCGCCATTGCAGGGGCGGCGCTCCTCGCCATTCTTGAAGGGCAGGGAGAAGGAGTGCAGGACTCAAGGAGCAGGCTGAACGGCGGCTCAAGTAACTAAGTGGCGCGTGCGGGTGAATGAGGAGGAAGCCGCGAGGAGTGGTTATATATCCTGTTGTAAGACCAACGGTTTGCCTCTCGAGTCGGTTAGCGTGTGGACGCGGCGGTTCGCGCGTCATCGCATTTAAGACTAGCTTGCGCGTCGGGGTGCGGTGTCGGCTCCTCGGCGGCCCGCCTCCTCGATACCACCAGCACGCACATTAATTGCTCCTGACGGCGCCTGTCCGGCCCCTCGGGGTGGGGCCCCCTTCCCCTCCGGGGCCAAGCTGCGCTGGTCTTCGGTCGGCTCGGTCAAACTCCCTTCGGCGTATTGGAAAAGGGAGGCTCGAGACGGACCTCAACCCCTCGGCCTCTTAATTCCTTACTCCGGCGCCCCTCTTCGCCCCCTGCGGGTACGGCACTTTAAAGCGAGGTACGCGCCCGTGAGAATTATTGGGATTATCTTGTGCGCTTCCACCCCCTCTTATTGCAGGATTACGAGCGGGAAGAAGCGAGGGGCTACTGTTGGGGGAGATAATCCCGGAAGCCGAAGAGGGCCCACAGCCAGGGGGTCCGAAAGCCTAGCGCCGGGGGTTACCCTCCAGGACAAGGGCGCCGGAGGCTGCCCTCCGGCAGAAGGGCACCGGAGGCCATCCTCTGGGAGCAAGAGGCCGGAGGCCACCCCCCAGTAGAAGGATGCCAGAGGCTGAGATAATCCCGGAAGCCGAAGGAGTGGACCCCGAGCCGGGGGGCCCGAGCCTGATGTCAGAGGCCGCCTTCCGGAGGCAAGGGACTGGAGTCCGTCCTCCAGTCGAAGGGCGTCGGAGGCTACCCCCCAGTTGAAGGGCTTCGAGGTCACCCGCAGCGAGAAGGCGTCGGAGGCCACCCTTCAGCTTGGAACACCGGAGGCCGCCTTCCGGAGGCCGCCTTCCGGAGGCTGGAGGTCCAGGATCCTCGGCCGATCTGTAGCTGCGGACTCCGATGAAAGTTGTGGCGGGAAAAAGGATCGGGCGATCGTACGAAAGGACAAGATCGTGATCCTCTGAGCCGTGTCGGGCTTCGCAGGAAGCGTCCGACACGGCTGACACATTGTCAGGGCTGAATCTTCTTGTTTGTACTGTGTATCATCCATTTTGTCTGTACTATCGGCCGATGTTGCTCGGGTAGCCGTTGGCGGTCCAGAGGCGCTTAGTCCTCTGGGCGGG
Organism: Zizania palustris; assembly: GCA_019279435.1. Classification (NCBI taxonomy): domain Eukaryota; kingdom Viridiplantae; phylum Streptophyta; class Magnoliopsida; order Poales; family Poaceae; genus Zizania; species Zizania palustris. The sequence goes on along the minus strand of JAAALK010000289.1, from coordinate 68,354,415 downwards.
GCGCCTTATAAATACCCCCCACTACAGTTGTAAGGGACAGGCTCAGGAAGGCATTTTGACACACTATTCCCAATCTCCCACCAAAAAAACCTGCTGGTTCGATCCGTCGTCCCAACACACGGTTTCCGCAAGGCTTGTGCTTCTGCGGAGGAGGGGGACTTGGTGGCCCAACTTAGCCACCAAGACCCCACGGATCTCTTCGTCAGCTCGAGCGAAGTCCTTATGCGGGTGAGCGAAGCCCCTTGCAGCCTCGAACTATACTTTGTCCCTTGGTTAATACTTACGATTTCTTGAATTCCTGCAGGCCTTCACTCTGAATGCGGCAGCTTCGACTGCTGCCGACAGGCGGATGGAGTGCCTCGCAGAGGAGAAGGAGGCCCTTCGCCGCGAGGTCTCGGAGGAAGCCGAGAAACGGAGGCGGGCCGAGGCTTCGGCTGCTGAGGCGAAGGAAGCTAAGGAAGCCTTGGCCTCGGAGACGGCTCGGCTCCGCGCGGAGCTCCAGGCTTCGAAGGATGCTGAGGCCCGACAGGCGAAGGAGATCGAGGAGCTTCGCCAACGGGCTCAGGATCTTGAGAGCTTTGTCGTGGCCAATCTTGGCGAAGCCACCCAGAGCCTGACCGAGGTCCTTGAGAAAATAGGGACCGAGTGCCGGGCTCCGGACTTTGGCGATCAGGACCCGATTGGGGACCGCGCCGATTTCTTGAAGACTGCGGCTTCGATAGCGGACGAAGCGCTGACGGGCTTCGCTCTTATGGCCGGTCGAGTTGCGGGCCAAGGGGTGTTGCACATGCTTCATGCCGCGGGGTGTGACCACCTTCGGGCGGCAACCTCCGTGACCCCAGTGGCCTTTGGGGGTCCGCACTTGGTGACGCCTCCGGCCGAAGTTCGCGGAGCCTGGCGGCGGCTGCAGGAACCCTGGAAGGAGCAAGGCTGCGAAGCAGTCCTCGACGTCGAGAAGGCCCTTCGACATCGCCAAGCTAAAGCGCCTGCTGCGCCTGATCAGCCTTCGACTTCGGCACCTCCGCCTCCGAAGGTGTAGATCTCCTTAGGCCTTTTGTAATACTTAGCTGCAGGCTTGTAAAAACTCTATCAGCTTATTAATATGAATGCGGGGGTTTTTTGTACCTGCCCAGGCTCAGACTCCGAGCGTAGACCTCGAAGTCCTCGAGGACTCCGAAGAGCTTCAACAGTTGTGGGCGATCCTCGAAGTAGCTAGGTCCGAAGGTCCCCCTCGGTTTAAGCTTCCGAGGGGGCCTAGCGGCGAAGCCATCTCCGAAGTAGCTCAGGATTTACTAGCCGCTATGAAGACGGAGTCCCTTCAGGGCCCTTTGTTTTTGCCTTTGCGAACGGCCTTAGCAGGCGACGAAGCCCTAGACTTTTCTGCCTTCGATACGGCACTGCCTGCTTCGCTAACTTGGAGCGACCTGCAAAGTAGAAGACGAAGCCTACGGGCTTCGGAGCCTGGATGGGCTGGTCGAGGGAGAGCGGGCTCCGACGAGGCAACGTCCAACCGAGGTGGCCCTGGCCGAAAAAGGGGCAAGCGAGGGTTGGGGCCTCGCACACGGTTCTTCTTAGGTTTAGATACAGACTATACGTAGTATGCTTTCGAAGTATGCTTGTAACACACTTCTCAATATACAATGAATGGAGTTCGCTATATTTGCATACTTCGTCTGTATGCTTCGTATTGTTTGGCTTCGAACGTTTTAGCTTGTCACACTCGTACTACGTATTACTTTCGCACACCTCGCATACATGCTTCCCCCTTTGCCCATGGCAGCTAGGGACTTAGCCGTTTGCTGGTGCGGGCAAGAAATAAAAGATGCGAAGGGTGCGCCTTTCGGTGGCTTCGACGCATGAAATTTTATGAAGGCCTCTTTGGGCTTCGAATGCTTTAATTTAGTGCGAAGCAAGGCTTCGGCTGTTCGGAATTTCACTGAGCGAAGGCCTCTTTTGGGCTTCGAACGTGCTAACTTGGTGCGAAGCAAGGCTTCGGCACAACCGAGCTTAGCGAGGCATGCTTCGGCATGCTAGGATTTTGATGCTGTGCGTGAGCGAGGCTCTGAAACGCACTTAGATTTTGGCGAAGTATGACTTCGAGACGCTTAGGCGTATAGCATATGAGCACGCGAAGCCAGGCTTCGGAGCGTGCTTGGATAATGAAGCAAGGCTTCGGAACTTGGTCCTGTAATGAGAAGGATATTTGGTGTGGATTCACCGAACCTGTGATAGTGTGAGCCACCTTCGAATCTGAGACACCTTCGACTCTGGGTCACCTTCGACCCTGGGATGCTTCGGGTGCGGAGCCCGGAATCCCTGGACGTGTCGGGCCAGTGGCCCGGAGTCCTTTTAGCCCACTGCTACGGGCCCGGAGGCACTGTGTAGCCTTCGGAGGGGTACTCCGGATTTTATAAAGCGAAGCAAGGCTTCGGTTTTAAATAAGGCGAAGCATGGCTTCGGTTTTAAATAAGGCGAAGCATGGCTTCGGTTTTTCAATAAGACGAAGCATGGCTTCGGTTTTAAATAAGGCGAAGCATGGCTTCGGTTTTTCAATAAGACGAAGCATGGCTTCGGTTTTTCAATAAGACGAAGCATGGCTTCGGTTTTTCAACAAGATGGAGCAAAAGTTTGCATTCAAGGGCGAAGCAGGGCTTTGGAACTAAGGTGAAGCATTGGCTTCGGCTTTAAGGCGAAGCAGGACTTCGGCCTTAAGGAGAAGCAGGGCCTCGGCCTTAAGGCGAAGCAGGGCTTCGAGCTTATATTAATGTAATTGCAGATTGGTGCATCGAAGTAGGGCTTCGGACTGTACATACCTTGTAGCCCTTGGGGCTTCGATGGCCTTCAACACGTGGAACGGAGCCCCTTGCCGGAGGGTGAGCTCCGGTGTGTGAAGTAGGAAGGCGAAGATGGTCTTCGAGCTACACACGAAGCCCCTTGCCGGAAGGTGCGCGAAGCAAGAAAGCTTCGAAGCTCCCCCCTCAGGCGTACTTCGAGTTGCAGACAGTGGTAGAGAACTTAGCTTCTAGGACTAAGATCCCCACGGACGGCGCCAACTGTTGGGACAATTGCGTTAGTTCCAGCAGGTTTTTATGTGGTGGAGTGTGATGTGGAGGATGAACCTCGAAGGGTTCTAACAGAGGGAGAAAAAGGTTTATACTGGTTCGGGCCTCTCCTGGGAGATAATAACCCTACGTCCAGTTGTGGTGGATTTGGCATGGTATGCCCTAGTATGGAGCAATAATTCCAGGGTCTATTGGCCCCCTGGAGCGTGTGTCCTGCTACAAGGGCTTGGCCCTGCTTTTATAGGCACGCAGGCCTTAAGGAAAAGACCAAGTGTTGGGGGAATATATTTCCCTTAAACAGGGGCCAAATGACGTCAGCCTCCGACAGCCTTCGGCCCAGAACCAGGTACTGTCGGAGCCTGTTTTCTCTGAGTGTTGTTTCCAGGTCCCAAGGTGCCTTTCGGGGCCCGTAGCTTCGGAGCCTCTAGACCAGGAGGTCCATCCCGGAGCCCCCCAATTCAGGCCCGGGCGCAGGCCGCCGGAGGTCGCCCTCCGGAGCCAAGTCCGGAGGCCACCCTCCGAAAGCCAAGTCCGGAGGCCACCCTCCGAGAGCCAAGCCCGGAGGCCACCCTCCGGAGTCCTGTTCGGAGGCCACCCTCCGAGAGCCAAGCCCGGAGGCCGCCCTCCGGGAGCCCAGTTCGGAGGTCGCCCTCCGGAGCCAAGTCCGGAGGCCACCCTCCGAGAGCCAAGCCCGGAGGCCGCCCTCCGGGAGCCCAGTTCGGAGGTCGCCCTCCGGAGCCAAGTCCGGAGGCCACCCTCCGAGAGCCAAGCCCGGAGGCCGCCCTCCGGGAGCCCAGTTCGGAGGTCGCCCTCCGGAGCCAAGTCCAGAGGACACCCTCCGAGAGCCAAGCCCGGAGGCCGCCCTCCGGGAGCCCAGTTCGGAGGTCGCCCTCCGGAGCCAAGTCCGGAGGCCACCCTTTGAGAGCCAAGCCCGGAGGCCGCCCTCCGGGAGCCCAGTTCGGAGGTCGCCCTCCGGAGCCAAGTCCAGAGGCCACCCTCCGAGAGCCAAGCCCGGAGGCCGCCCTCCGGGAGCCCAGTCCGGAGGCCACCCTCCGAGAGTCAAGCCCGGAGGCCACCCTCTGGAGTCCAGTCCGGAGGCCGCCCTCCGGGAGCCCAGCCCGGAGGCCACCCTCCGGAGCCAAGTCCGGAGACCGCCCTCCGGAGCCAAGTCCATACCGGGGGCCCCCCGCCCCTGGTATGTCGTTTAGCAGGTCAAAGCCTGGCGCAGCCTGACACGCCAGTAAAGCTGTAAAGTTGTCTGGCACCTTTTGTATTGTAGCTAGCTCCTTTTCCCCTCTCTGCCCCTATGAGCCTGAGGCTCATAGGGGGCATCCCAGTCTTTTCCTTTGGCATGCGCGCCTATATAAGCAGGGCCAAGCCCTTGTAGCGGGGGACAACCCCAGGGGGCCATGAGACCCTGTAGTTCTCTTCTCCACACTAAGGCACACCATGCCCAATCCACCATGAACTGGACGTAGGGCTATTATCCCCTAGGGGAGGCCCGAACCAGTATAAACCCCTTCTCCCTCTGAGGGAACCCATCGAGGTTCATTATCCACATCATACTCCACCACAGAAAAACCTGCTGGAACTAACGCAATTGTTCCAACAGTTGGCGCCGTCCGTGGGGAACTTAGTCCTAGAAGCTAAGTTCTCTACCACTGCCTGCAACCCGAAGTGCGCCCGAGGGGGGAGCATCGAGGCTTTCTCGCTTCGCGCACCCTCCGGCAAGGGGCTTCGAGGGCAGATCGAAGGCCACATTCGCCTTCCTCCATCCTTCGCGTACCGGAGCCCACTCTCCGGCAAGGGGCTCCGCTCCACGTTTCAAAGGTCATCGGAGCCCGAGGGCTACAAGGTAAGTACCGCCCGAAGCCTTACTCCGATGCACCAATCTGCAGTTACATTTAACGTAAGCCCGAAGCCATGCTTCGCTTTACTTAAAAAACTGAAGCCATGCTTCGCCTTATTTAAAACCGAAGCCACGCTTCGCCTTGTTCAAAAACCGAAGCCACGCTTCGCCTTGTTCAAAAACCGAAGCCACGCTTCGCCTTGTTCAAAAACCGAAGCCATGCTTCGCTTTACTTAAAAATTGAAGCCATGCTTCGCCTTATTTAAACCCGAAGCCACGCTTCGCCTTATTTAAAACCGAAGCCTTGCTTCGCTTTATAAAACCCAGAGTACCCCTCCGAAGGCTACACAGTGCCCCCGGGCCCGTAGCAGTGGGCTAAAAGGACTCCGGGCCACTGGCCCGACGCGTCTAGGGATTCCGGGCTCCGCGCCCGAAGCATCCCAGGGATTCCGGGTTCCGCACCCAAAGCATCCCAGGGTCGAAGGTGACCCAGAGTCGAAGGTGGCTCAGAGTCGAAGGTGGCTCACATTATCACAGGTTCGGTGAATCCACACCAAATATCCTTCTCATTACAGGACCAAGTTCTGAAGCCTTGCTTCATTATCTAAACACGCTCCGAAGCCTGGCTTCGCGTGCTCATATACTATACGCCTAAGCGTCTCGAAGTCATACTTCGCCATAATCTAAGTGCGTTTCAGAGCCCCGCTCACGCACAGCATCCAAATCCCGGCATGCCGAAGCATGCTTCGCTCAAATTTGGTATGCGGAAGCCTTGCTTCGCACCAAATTGATGTGTTCGGAGCCCGTAAGAGGCCTTCGTTCGGCACAAAACCAAATATCTGAAGCCGCCGAAAAGGCGCACCCCTTCGCATGTTTATTTTTTGCCCGCACCAGCAACGGTTAAATCCCTAACTGCCACGAGAAAAAGGGGGGAAGAATGTATGCGAGGTGTGCGAGTGTAATGAACAGTACGAGCGTAGCAAGCTAAAATGCTCGAAGCCAAACAACACGAAGCATACAGACAAAGTGTGCGAAGATAACAAGCTCAATTCATTGTATGTTGAGAAGTGTGTTACAAACATACTTCGGAAACAAAACTACGTATAATCTGTATCTAAGCCTAAGAAGAACCGTGTGCGAGCCCCCGACCCTCGCTTGCCCCTTCTTCAGCCAGGGCCACCTCGGCTGGACGTTGCCTCGTCGGAGCCCGCTCTCCCTCGACCGGCCCGTCCAGGATCCGAAGCCCACAGGCTTCGACTTCCGCTTTGCAGGTTGCTCCAAGTTCGCGAAGCAGGCGGGGCCGTGTCGAAGGCAGAAAAGTCTAGGGCTTCGTCGCTCGCTAACACCGTTCGCGAAGGCAAAGGTAAGGGGTTCTGAAGGGGCTCCGCCTTCACAGCGGCTAGCAAGTCCTGAGCTATTTCGGAGATGGCTTCGCCCCTAGGCCCCCTCGGAAGCTTAAACCGAGGAGGGCCTTCGGACCTAGCTACTTCAAGAATCGCCCACAGTTGTCGAAGCCCTTCAGAGTCCTCGAGGACTTCGAAGTCTATGCTCGAAGGCTGAGCCTGGGCAGGTATAAAAAACCCCCGCATTCATATTAATAAACTGATAAGTTTTTACAAAGCCTACAACTAGGTATTACAAGAAAGCCTAAGGAGATCTACACCTTCGGAGGCGGAGTCGTCGAGGTCGAAGGCTTGTCCGAGTCGACGGGCCCCTTGAACCGGCGTTGCCGAAGGGCCTTCATTAGGTCAAGGACTGCCTCGCAGCCTTGCTCCTTCCAAGGTTCCTGCAGCCGCCGCCAGGCCCCTCGGACTTCGCCCGGAGGCGTCACCAAGTGCGGACCCCCGAAGGCCACTGGGGTCACGGAGGTCGCAGCCCGAAGGTGGTCACACCCCGCGGCATGGAGCAGATGCAACACCCCCTGGCCCGCGACGCGACCGGCCATAAGAGCGAAGCCCTTCAACGCTTCGTCCGCTACCGAAGCTGCAGTCTTCAAGAAATCAGCGCGGTCCCCAATCGGGTCCTGATCGCCAAAGTCCGGAGTCCGGCACTCGGTCCCTATCTTCTCAAGGACCTCGGTCAGGCTCTGAGTGGCCTCGCCGAGGTTAGCCACAACGAAGCTCTCAAGATCCCGAGCCCGCTGGCGGAGCTCCTCGTTCTCCTTCGCCTGACGAGCCTCGGCATCCTTCGAAGCTTGGAGTTCCGCGCGGAGCCGAGCCATCTCCGAGGCCAAGGCTTCCTTCGCCTCAGCAGCCGAAGCCTCGGCCCGCCTCCGCTTCTCGGCTTCCTCCAAGACCTCGCGGCGAAGGGCCTCCTTCTCTTCTGCAAGGCGCTCCATCCGCCGGTCGGCAGCAGTCAAAGCTGCCGCGTTCAGTGCGAGGGCCTGCAGGAATTCAAGAAACCTTAAGTATGAACCAAGGGAAAAAGTACAGCTCGAAGCTGCAAGGGGCTCCGCTCACCCGCATAAGGACTTCGTTCGAGCTAACGAAGAGCTCCGTGGGATCTCGGTGGCTAAGCTGGGCCACCAAGTCCCCCTCCTCCGCAGAAGCGCAGGCCTCGCGGAAGCCGAGGATCGCCGACGCCGTCACGCCCCCCCTCGGCTTGAAGGGGTGAATCACCGCCACGGTGGTCTCCGCGGACTCCGGCAAGGCGGGGCTCAGACCCACCACGTCGACATCTTCTTCGCCTCGAGGGTCCGCACGGTCTCCGCCGCCCTCGCCGTCAGACGAAGTGCTCTCGGACTCCGACCCACTGCCGCTGCCGCTGCCGCTGCCGCTGCTGCTGCTGCTCGAAGCCTCCGAGGGCTTCGCTTCGGCGGGCTTCGACCCACCTTCGCCTGCCAGCTTCGCCACAGTGGGCCTCGCATCATCTTCGTCCTCTGCGAAAAGCCAAGTCAAAACCTGCATATTGAAGAGAGGCATGCAAAAAGAAAAAAGGGTTTACCATCATCAGAGATCTCCTGGAAGGAACCAGGGGCTAAGTGTGTCCTCCAGCTCCCTCGCTGCGAAGCTGGCGCATCCACCTTCGCGCCCGAAGTTGGTTCCGCCGGAGCATCCGTGGCCTCCTTGGCAGCAGGAGTGCGCGCGTCGACCTCCGCCTCCGAAGCCCTCGCCGCCAGGGGCTTCGCGGCCTTCTTGGGAGTCGGAGTAGCTGCGGGCTTCGCCGCAGCCTCCCCCGAGGCGTCCGCTTCGTCCTCATCCCCCCTCTTCCTCTTGGCTCCGGCCGACGAGGTAGCCAGGTGGGCGAAGTCCGGCAGAGCGGGGAGCCCTCCGAGGCCAAGAGCGGTCCACACTCTGTTCCAGCGCTCCCAGGACCCCACCAGGGCAAGGCGCTGGTTCTGCTCCTCGGGGGTCGGAGTCCCGACGACCCGGTCCGCCGCCGCAATGGCCTCCTCCGGGGTCCTCATGTCGAGGTCGGCTACGCGAAAAGGTTGAGTCAGGAGCAAGCATTCGAAGTATTAAAAGCAAGAAGAGCGCGAAGCCTTACAGAAGCGGTCGAAGGCCAGCTCGCTGAGTTCACCTCGGCCCGAAGCCTGGAAGAGACCCTCCGGCCAAGAGCGCGCGATGGGGCTGAGCCGAAGGGTGATGAACTCCTCCGCGAGGTCCCTCATGCTCATCTTCGCCGCCACCCTTCGGAGCAGCGAGATCCTCGAGTGAAGAAGGCCTTCGCTGGTCTTCACCACCCCTTCGCACCGGTACAGTATGTGAGCGTTGGTACTCCAAAGAGGTGAGTTCGCGCCGACGGAGGAGTAGAACCATTCTTGGTCCCATCTCGAATACCACTTGTTGTTTACAGCCCTCGCAGGGAAGGCGTCCTGGAACTCCTTCCGGAGCTGGAAGTTGGCGCTGCCGAAGGCCAGCGCCCTCTTGATGCGGTCCGTCCCCTCCCTGGGCTTCGGCTGGCAGTTGGCGTCATGAAGAGCAACGAAGACGTCCGCGCGGCCCTCGCAGCCTTCGGCCCTCATGGCCCACTCAAAAACAGCTAGCCTCGCCACTGCGTTGGGCGAAAGCTGAGGGAGCTCAAGGTTGTAGGCCTTGAGGACTTCGCTCAGCATCCCCACCGCAGGCAGTCCGAGGCCGGCCTCGAAGAAGGCTTCAAACACCACCACTTCGTCAGCACGAGGCTTCGGTACGGCCTCCGACTTCTCTGGGACCCTTAACTGGATTTTCGCTGCAATCTTCCCCTCGCAGGCTCTCCGGACCGACTCCTCCGTAGAGATCGAAGCCCTCATCTCCAGGGTCTGCTCAAACCTGTCGGAGGGCGTCCGAAGGTCCCTCGGCCCCAATCGCCTAGCTGCGGGCTTCGCTGCCGCGGCCGCTGCTGCCGCCGCCTGCACTTGGGCGGAGCCCAAGCTCGAGCCCAAAACCGGGAGCTTCGCCACTGCCTTCTTCGGCATTCTGATCAGACTTCGGATCGAAGGGCTAAAGGATGGCGAAGGGCTAGAAGCTAGCGAAGGTCGCTCTGCGAGGCTAGGAGGAAGAGGAGAGCGAAGGTGGTAAGGCGGTAAGAAAGAAGTGAATGAAAGTGTGCCGGAGCCGCACGCGGTAAGTCTCTATTTATAGGCGCGGTAAGAATTCCAACCGTCATGGGCCGAGCCCACCGCCAGATGGGCCTCCGGCGAAAGCAAATCAAGCCCAAGCAAGGTAACGGTAACTTTTCTGACCGTTGCGGAGCCGTTCGGGCTCCCCGAGGCCGCTCTGGCACGAGCATTTATTACCCCCAGGAATCGAGGTCTTCTTCGGTCCTGGCTCCGGAGGTACGTTTCTCCCTCAGTGTTTTCAGGTCATTTGTCCTAAGGGCGCGTGCACCCCTTCGTTCCGAAGGCCTACACGCGAGGGGCTACTGTTGGGGGAATATATTTCCCTTAAACAGGGGCCAAATGACGTCAGCCTCCGACAGCCTTCGGCCCAGAACCAGGTACTATCGGAGCCTGTTTTCTCTGAGTGTTGTTTCCAGGTCCCAAGGTGCCTTTCGGGGCCCGTAGCTTCGGAGCCTCTAGACCAGGAGGTCCGTCCCGGAGCCCCCCAATTCAGGCCCGGGCGCAGGCCGCCGGAGGTCGCCCTCCGGAGCCAAGTCCGGAGGCCACCCTCCGAAAGCCAAGTCCGGAGGCCACCCTCCGAGAGCCAAGCCCGGAGGCCACCCTCCGGAGTCCTGTTCGGAGGCCACCCTCCGAGAGCCAAGCCCGGAGGCCGCCCTCCGGGAGCCCAGTTCGGAGGTCGCCCTCCGGAGCCAAGTCCGGAGGCCACCCTCCGAGAGCCAAGCCCGGAGGCCGCCCTCCGGGAGCCCAGTTCGGAGGTCGCCCTCCGGAGCCAAGTCCGGAGGCCACCCTCCGAGAGCCAAGCCCGGAGGCCGCCCTCCGGGAGCCCAGTTCGGAGGTCGCCCTCCGGAGCCAAGTCCAGAGGACACCCTCCGAGAGCCAAGCCCGGAGGCCGCCCTCCGGGAGCCCAGTTCGGAGGTCGCCCTCTGGAGCCAAGTCCGGAGGCCACCCTCCGAGAGCCAAGCCCGGAGGCCGCCCTCCGGGAGCCCAGTTCGGAGGTCGCCCTCCGGAGCCAAGTCCAGAGGCCACCCTCCGAGAGCCAAGCCCGGAGGCCGCCCTCCGGGAGCCCAGTCCGGAGGCCACCCTTCGAGAGTCAAGCCCGGAGGCCACCCTCCGGAGTCCAGTCCGGAGGCCGCCCTCCGGGAGCCCAGCCCGGAGGCCACCCTCCGGAGCCAAGTCCGGAGACCGCCCTCCGGAGCCAAGTCCATACCGGGGGCCCCCCGCCCCTAGTATGTCGTTTAGCAGGTCAAAGCCTGGCGCAGCCTGACACGCCAGTAAAGCTGTAAAGTTGTCTGGCACCTTTTGTATTGTAGCTAGCTCCTTTTCCCCTCTCTGCCCCTATGAGCCTGAGGCTCATAGGGGGCATCCCAGTCTTTTCCTTTGGCCTGCGCGCCTATATAAGCAGGGCCAAGCCCTTGTAGCGGGGGACAACCCCAGGGGGCCATGAGACCCTGTAGTTCTCTTCTCCACACTAAGGCACACCATGCCCAATCCACCATGAACTGGACGTAGGGCTATTATCCCCTAGGGGAGGCCCGAACCAGTATAAACCCCTTCTCCCTCTGAGGGAACCCATCGAGGTTCATTATCCACATCATACTCCACCACAGAAAAACCTGCTGGAACTAACGCAATTGTTCCAACACCAAGATACCCTCTACAAGCCCCTAGGCTTATAGGGGTAGACAGGGAAAGAGAGCTAGCTACTGTGCAAAGTACCATACAACTTTACAGCTTTACAGACGTGTCAGGCTATGCCAGGCTTTGACCAGCTAAAAGACACACCGAAGGCGGAGGCTGGGGAGAAGGCTTCGAAGTGTACCACGGAGGGGGGCTTCGAAGCATGCTCCGAAGGCGGCCTCCGAACTGGGCTCCGGAGGGCGGCCTCCGGACTTGGCTCCCGGAGGGCGGCCTCCGGACTTGGCTCCCGGAGGGTGGCCTCCGGACTTGGCTCCCGGAGGGTGGGCCCGAACTGAGGGCTCCGGAGCTACAGGCTCCGAAATGCACCTTGGGACCTGAAAACAACACTTAGGGAGAAAATAGGCTCTGACAGTGTTGGGCTCTAGGTCGAGGGCTATCGGAGGCTGACGTCATTTGGCCCCTGTTCAAGGGAAATATATTCCCCCAACACTCTGTTTTTAACATCAGTTGCTTCTAGGCTAGATACCTTTAGACTTAGGCAATCTGTTCATGCTTTGTTGTTTAGTCTTTTGAGGTGCGTTGGGTATTGGGAGCAGGCCATTGATTCGAAAGAATTTTTAGGCGCCCATTCACCCCCCCCCCTCTGGTCGCTAATTTCGGTCCTACACCCTGCCCTGCCGGACTTCTCCCACCTCACAGCTTCGACATCCGGCGCCAAGAGGAAGAGATAGGACAACGACGAGCCCGAAACGTCGAGGGCTCGGCCGGAGGTCCCCGCGACCGAAGCCTCTACTCCGGAGGAGGCAACGGCCGCGGACCCTCAAACAGCTGTGGAACCCTCAAGTGCTCCGGTTGCCAAGGAGGTAGCGAAGGCTTCGACGGCGACGGCTTCGGTCACAAAGGCCGATGTGTCAGCTTCGCGGCAAAGGGACTGGGGGCGCTTGTTGACCCCTCTGCCTTCGAAGAAATCTCTGACGAAGGTAACTACTTCAAACATGCTTCTCTTCAATACGCGGATTTTGACTCTTTACTTTTTCGTAGAGGAGGATGCCGGTGCGAGGCCCACCGTGGCGAAGCCTGCAGAAGACGACGTCAGTGCGAGGTCTAACGCGCCGAAGCCAGCAGAGGCCTCCGGCAGCAGCAGCTCGGAGTCCGATAGCTCCTCGTCTGAAGAAGACGGAGGAAGCAGCCACGGCGAAGGGGACCCTCAAAGCGACGAGGACATTGAAGTGGTGGAGCTAAGCCCGGCCATGCCAAAGCCTGCGCAAGCGGTTGCGGCAGAGGAGATTGTCCAGCCTCTTCGGCTGAAGGGGGCTTTGACTGAGGCAGCCATCAACAGCTTCCATGAGGGCTACGCAGCTGCGGAGGCAGGGGACTTGGTGGCTCAACTCAGCCGCTCGAACCCCATGGAACTCTTCATCAACACGAACGAAGCCCTCATACAGCTGAGCGAAGTCCTACACAGCCTTCGAGTTAAACTTTAGTCCTCGATCAACACTTTCTTCCACCGAGCCGGACCCCCCCATCTGAGGGCTCTGGAGCTACAGGCTCCGAAATGCACCTTGGGACCTGAAAACAACACTTAGGGAGAAAATAGGCTCCGACAGTGTTGGGCTCTAGGTCGAGGGCTATCGGAGGCTGACGTCATTTGGCCCCTGTTCAAGGGAAATATATTCCCCCAACACTCTGTTTTTAACATCAGTTGCTTCTAGGCTAGATACCTTTAGACTTAGGCAATCTGTTCATGCTTTGTTGTTTAGTCTTTTGAGGTGCGTTGGGTATTGGGAGCAGGCCATTGATTCGAAAGAATTTTTAGGCGCCCATTCACCCCCCCCCCCCTCTGGTCGCTAATTTCGGTCCTACACCCTGCCCTGCCGGACTTCTCCCACCTCACAGCTTCGACATCCGACGCCAAGAGGAAGAGAGAGGACAACGACGAGCCCGAAACGTCGAGGGCTCGGCCGGAGGTCCCCGCGACCGAAGCCTCTACTCCGGAGGAGGCAACAGCCGCGGACCCTCAAACAGCTGTGGAACCCTCAAGTGCTCCGGCTGCCAAGGAGGTAGCGAAGGCTTCGACGGCGACGGCTTCGGTCACAAAGGCCGATGTGTCAGCTTCGCGGCAAAGGGACTGGGGGCGCTTGTTGACCCCTCTGCCTTCGAAGAAATCTCTGACGAAGGTAACTACTTCAAACATGCTTCTCTTCAATACGCGGATTTTGACTCTTTACTTTTTCGTAGAGGAGGATGCCGGTGCGAGGCCCACCGTGGCGAAGCCTGCAGAAGACGACGTCAGTGCGAGGTCTAACGCGCCGAAGCCAGCAGAGGCCTCCGGCAGCAGCAGCTCGGAGTCCGATAGCTCCTCGTCTGAAGAAGACGGAGGAAGCAGCCACGGCGAAGGGGACCCTCAAAGCGACGAGGACATTGAAGTGGTGGAGCTAAGCCCGGCCATGCCGAAGCCTGCGCAGGCGGTTGCGGCAGAGGAGATTGTCCAGCCTCTTCGGCTGAAGGGGGCTTTGACTGAGGCGGCCATCAACAACTTCCATGAGGGCTACGCAGCTGCGGAGGCAGGGGACTTGGTGGCTCAACTCAGCCGCTCGAACCCCATGGAACTCTTCATCAACACGAACGAAGCCCTCATACAGGTGAGCGAAGTCCTACACAGCCTTCGAGTTAAACTTTAGTCCTCGATCAACACTTTCTTGAATTCTTTCAGGCCTTCGCATTGAACACGGCAGCTTCGACTTCTACGGACATGCGGATGACGCGCCTGGCAGAGGAGAAGGATGCCCTCTAACGCGAAGTCTCGGTGGAAGCCAAGAAGCGAAGGCGGGCCGAGGCTTCAGCCGATGCGGCGAGGGGCGAGGCCGAGACGGCGAGAGCTGAGGCAGAAGCGATGAAGGCCAAGGCTGGCAAGGCTAAGGAAGCCTTGGCCTCGGAGATGGATAGGCTCCGCACGGAGCTCAAAGCCGCGAAGGACGCCGAAGCCCGGAAGGCGAAGGAGAACTCCGAACTCCGTCGACGGGCTCAGTCACTTGAGACCTTCGTTGTTGACAACCTCGACGAAGCCACTCTGAGCCTGACCGAGGTCCTACAACAAATAGGGACCGAATGTCGGGCTCCAGACTTCGGTGATATGGATCCAATTGGGGACCGCGCCGCATTCTTGAAGGTGGTGGCTTCATCGGCGGAGCAGTCTCTGAAGGGCTTCGCCTTGATGGCCGGCCGGGTGGCGGGCCAAGGAGTGTTGCAAATGCTTCACGACGCGGGGTGCAACCACCTTGAAGCAGCAACCTCCGCAACCCTGGTGGCCTTCGGGGGCCAACACTTGGTGACGCCTCCGACAGACGTCCGCGGAGCCTAGCGACGGCTTCAGGAGCCTTGGAAGGCCCAAGGCTGCGAAGCAGTCCTCGAGCTTCAAAAGGCCCTTCGCCTTCGCCGAGTCAAAGCACTTGCTTCGCCAAATCGGCCTTCGACATCGACACCTCTGCCTCCGAAGGTGTAGATCTCCTTAGGCTCCTTGTAATTCTTAGTTGTAGGCTTTGTAAAAACTTTATCAGTTTATTAATATGAATGCAGGGGTGGTTTATACCTGCCCAGGCTCAGTCTCCGAATGTTGACTTCGAAGTACTTGAGGACTCTGAAGAACTCCGCCAGTTATGGGCGGTCCTCGAAGTAGCTAGGTCCGAAGGCCCCCCTCGGTTTAAACTTCCGAGGGGGCCTAACGGCGAAGCCATCCCCGAAGTAGCTCAGGATCTGCTAGCCTTTGTGAAGACGGAGTCCCTTTGGAGTTCTTCATTTTTGCCTTCGCAAATGGTCTTAGCAGGCGACGAAGCTTTAGACTTCTCTGCATTCGACCCGGCATCGCCTGCCTCGCAGTCTTGGAGCGACCTACAAAGTGAAAGACGAAGTCTGCGGGCCTCGGAGCCTGGACGAACCGGACGTGGGAGAGCAGGCTCCGACGAGGCTTCGTCCAGCCGAGGGGGCCCTGGCCGAAGGAAAGGAAAGCGAGGGTTGGGGCCTCGCACTCGCTTTTTCTTAGGCTTAGATACAGACTACTTGTAGTTTTGTTTTCGAAGTATATTTGTAACACACTTCTCAATTATCATTCAATGAATGGAGTTTATTGTATTTGCATACTTCGTCTGCATGCTTCGCATTGTTTGATGACTTCGAACGTTTTAGCTTGTCACGCTCGTACTGCGTATTACATTCGCAAACTTCGCATACATGCTTCCCCCCTTGCTCGTGGCAGCTAGGGACTTAGCCGTTGCTGGTGCGGGCAATAAAAATGTGAAGGGGTGCGCCTTTTCGGTGGCTTCGGATGCTTGGAATACATTGAGCGAAGGCCTTTTTGGGCTTCGAACGCGTTAATTTGGAGCGAAGCAAGGCTTCAGCATAGCCAAATTAAGCGAAGCATGCTTAGGCATGCTGGGATTTGGATGTTGTGCGTGAGCAAGGCTCTGAAACGCACTCAGATTTTAAAGCGAAGCGTGACTTTGACATGCTTGATTTTTAGCTTAGATCACGTCACGCGAAGCGAGGCTTCAGTGCGTGTTTAGATAGCGAAGCAAGGCTTCTGGAGCTTGGTCCTGCAGTGAAAAGGATATTTGGTGTGGATTCACCAAACCTGGGATAGTTGAGCCACCTTCGACTCTGAGCCACCTTCGACTCTGGGTCACCTACGACCCTGGGCCACCTTCAACCCGGGGATGCATCAGGCTAGAGACTGGAATCCCGGACTTGCCGAGCCATCGCCCAGAAGTCTCAAAGCCCACTGCTACGGGCCAAGAGGCGTTGTGTAGCCTTCGGAGGGATGCTCTGGATTTTGTAAAGCGAAGCAAGGCTTCGAGTTTTAAATAAGGCGAGGCAAAGCTTCGTGTTTTTGATAAGGCGAAGCATGGCTTCGGTTTTTCAATAAGATGGAGCAAAATTTTGCATTTAAAGGCGAAGCAGGGCTTTGGCTTTAAGGCGAAGCAGGACTTCGGCTTTAAGGCGAAGCAGGGCTTCGAATTTAAGGCGAAGCAGGGCTTCGAATTTATATCAAAGTGATTGCGAAATTTGTACATCGAAGTGGTACTTTGGATAGTGTACATACCTCATAAAGTGGCTGACAGTTTGCCTCGTAGCCCCTGGGGCTTCGACGGCCTTCGACACACGAAGCGGAGCCCCTTGCTAGAGGGTGAGCTCCGGCATGCAAAGGGTATAGGAAGGCGAAGATGGCCTTTGAACTGCACCCGAAGCCCTTTGTCGAAGGGTGCGCGAAGCAAGAAAGCTTCGAAGCTCCCCCCTCAAGCGTACTTCGAGTTGCAGACAGTGGCAGAGAACTTAGGTTTTAGGACTAAGATCCCAACGGACGGCGCCAACTGTTGTAGCAATTTTGTCAGCTATAGCACAGGTTTAGTACGTGTGTATATAGAGTGTAAAATGAACCTCGAAGGGTTCTCTCAGAAGGAGAAAGGGTTTATACTGGTTCGGGCCTCCCCTAGGGGATAATAGCCCTACGTCCAGTTTGTGGTGGATTTGGCATGGTATGCCTCGGTATGGAGTAGTAAATTCCAGGGTCTCATGGCCCTGGAGAAGGTACCCTGCTACAAGGGCTTGGCCCTGCTTTTATAGGCACGCAGGCCTTAAGGAAAAGACCAAAATGCCCTCTATAAGCCCTAGGCTCATAGGGGTAAAAGGGAAAAAGGAGCTAGCTACTGTACAAAAGTGCTTTACAGCTTTACAGACGTGTCAGACAACGTCATACTTTGACCAGCTAAACGACATACCAGGGGCGGAGGGGCCCCCGGTATGGCTTCTACACTGTAGCGAGGCGTAGATATTTCTTGGCTTCGGAGTAGGGGCCGGAGCTCTTCTGGCGGAGGCTCCGAAGAAGGCTTTGAAGTACACTCCGAAGGGGGCTTCGAAGCATACTCCGAACAGGGCTCCGAACTGGGCTCCGAACTGAGGTCTCGGAGACTTGGCTATGAACTAGCCGGACAAGGTCCGGAGACTAGCTCTGAGGAGCTCCGAAGGGGGGCTCGAAGGTTGACTCTAAACAGGCTCGAAGACTAACTCCGAGCAAGGCTCAAAGGCTGGCTTCGAAGTTTAGCCTAAGACAACTTCTAGCAATCTTTAAGGAATCTTGAGGGCTTCGCTCCGGAGGGCTCTGAGGGACTTCACTCTAGAGGGCTTCGATGGGGCTCGGGGGCTTCGCCTTAACAGGCTCCGAAGTGAACCTTGAGGCTTGGAAACAGCTTCTTCGGGAAGATACAGGCTTCGACAGTGTTGGGCTCCGGGCCGAAGGCTGTCGGAGGCTGACGTCATTTGGCCCTTGCTCAAGGGAAAACTATTCCCCCAACAGGCTTCTTGCCTCCACCTCGCCACTTCAGCTTGGAGACTAGCCATTTGGGTTGCCATGTCGCCAAGACCATCTTCATTTCGTCCAGAAGGATCTTCCGAGTCTTGAGAACTGTACGTGTCAGTTCGAAGCGGAATCGGAGCTGGAGAAGGGACTCCGGCTGGCCGAAGTATAGATGGAGTTGGAGGAGGAACTCCGTATGCTCGAGGAAGAGGAATCCCTTCGGGGGTCTGAGGTGGAGGAATTACCGAATGTCCTCCAACCTCGACTGTGTTCGAAGATCTTACTCCAGAAGTGTGAGGGGACCTCCGAGTAGGACTACCACCTTAACTCTTCTTGGGAGGCATGGTTTGAGAACTTGGTAGAGAACGAAGTTTTTTGGACTAGGTTCTCCACGAACGGCGCCAACTGTTGGCGTAAAAGATTATGCTAACAAGTTTTCAGAGATTAGAAACTAACAAATGAAGTGTTTGCGAAGTGAACTATTTTTAAGCCTCCGAATTGGATAATAGCTCGAAGCAGTTCGAAGATGTGTATTGAATAACTCAATATTCGATGACCATTACAGGGTAAAACGGGGGTATTTATAGGCGCAAATCTTAAGGAAAATACCGTTTTACCCCTCTATTACAACCGACATAGTGGAAACTATCTGGTACCCTTAATAGGGCTAAAATGGTAAAAGACTAATCTAATAGAAAGAAGATAAGTCTTCCATCCTAGCTGGCAGGGAGGTTCTCTGAAGAGTCGATGTTCGAAGCTATACTCCGAATAAGAGTCCGCTTTGATGCTTCGAACTTGACCCAGTACTAAACCAGAGTTAGATACTGGAACTTTGGTTTAATAGATTGCCTTCGTCTTGTTACTGTAGTGACCCTGAGGATGAAGTATTTTCCCCCAACAGCCAATGTCACAAACGCAGTGGCCGATGAGGCTGAAAAAACCGAACACCTCATTCGGCCATGAAGGAAACAGGTCGGTCCAACCATTGGCTCCTATTTGAGACTTGCCGCAGAACTCATCATATAATCTCGAAAGAGGTGCATCGACGCTATTCCCCGTGGTCGATCCTAGGCCAATGAGACAAGAGATGCCTCATGATGCATAAAGTGTCACGAGGAACATTGTTGGACCGAAAACGGCGACCAGAGGGGGGGTGAATGGGAGCTTTTAAAATTTCAGGCTAAAAATAGTCTTCTGTTTTAATACAGTCTACTGCGGAACAGGCTTCGAACACAACCTTCGAAGTTCTGGTTTGGAGGTGTTTGACAGCTCCAAACACAGGCTTCGCAAGGAGCAAAAGTTCGAAGCCAAGAAGACTTCGCTCCACTCACAACCCTGGAAAATCTACTCTATTAAGTCAGTGCAGGCTCCGCACACAAGGTGCTTCGAGCAGGCTTCGCACTTCACCCTTCGCACGAGTGGACTGACCTCTGAGGACTTTGACCAAGTACTTAGCGACAGCAACCGGTGCTGGGCTTCGTACACCGAAGGTCTAAACGCACACTAACAGACTTCGCTAGGGGAATAGACACGATAAGAAACACGGGCTTCGATCAGGGCTTCGCTAGTAAGTAGCGAGGTCTAGCCTCCTGTTACACAGAGCGAACGCACACTGAAAAACACACTTCGCACAAAACACCCTTCGCCTGGACAGGCTTCGGTGCACTACAACTAGCGAGGTATGCAAACAAGCTCAAGCAGAATAAATGCACAGAAGCAGGGCTACGCTGCTTGAACAAGGAACACAATAAATGAACTCAGGATGAATACAAAGTGAGGTGGCTAGTATAGGAGCTCAGCAGTGAATGCTCAAAAAGTGTTAAATGTTACCTACCCAGCCCCCATATTTATAGCCACTATTCACCCAAGTGAAATGACTACTTTACCCCTAGGGTTTACATTGGTTTTGTCTCTACAGAACAGAGGGGTACAAAAGGTAGTATCTTTATTCTGGAGGCTTCTCTGTCAGCTTTGCAGAGGGGCCAGCGTCAGCTTTTTGCAGAGCAGACAATGTCAGCCTTTGCAGTCTTTGACCTTTCTGAAGCCCCCCTTCGCACGTGAGGGGTGCGGTAGCTTCGGCGAGAAGCCTTGAGCCTGACGGCCTTCGCTTCACCGAAGTCAGCCTTCGATACAGTGACGGTTTTGAGCCAAAGCCGTCAAAGCCCTTGGGCCTTGGCACCACCACCTTCGGAGTGGACCACCACGGCTTCGCAGCTTCTCCCAGCTCGAACTCCATCAGTCCGTGTACCGAAGCCATGCATGGCCGAAGTACCACAAGTCCACCTTCACTCCGGAGCTAGCCTCGCTCCAAAGCCTTCCTTACTCCGAAGCCCCACCTTCGGAGTACCACCCTTCGAAGTCCCTCCTTCGTCCAAGGCCTCCGCACGAAGCATTCCACGAGCACTTCGTCGCAGTGTCTCTCCCCGAGCACACTCCTCGACGAGCCTCACCCAGACCATGCCTTCGATGCACCTCGACTTCTGAGACCTTCGTTGGGTACCTTCGAGTGTCTCCCTCCGGAGCACACTTCGAACACCTTGCCTCTACTGAGGACTTGATCCACCATACTCCGAAGTCACTCCATCCGGAGTACCCTTCGAAGTGTCTCGCCTCCGAGGACTTTGTCTCGGAGTACCTTCACCTGGAGCCACGCTCCGCACTTACTGCCTTCTCCTGGTGCACCTCGACCCGAGGTCCGACCTAGACCCCTTCGCAGCCTCCGTGACGGAGCTCCCCGCTCCACTGGCATCAAGACTCCCGCTTGACCCAGGTTCACCTGCTACGAACCGTCCGTCGCCTCTGCAGTCCCCTACGCACCACAGACAAGCAGACAAGTGTATCCAGTACTCCGGAGACCTCTCCGGGTAAGCAACCTACGGCACAGCCACCGGTGTACCGCCCAAAGTACCGAGACCTTCGGTACAAACCCAGTCATCGTGTACTGTCGGACCCCTCCGACAGGCACACTCCGCTGCAACAGCTGCAGCAATCAAAGCAACCTCCGAACACCTTCGGAGATCCAACCTCCGAACCCCTTCGGAGGTACCCCTTCGAACCAGAGGTTAAACATAGTCAATCACTCATCACAGACTCCGAAACCAATCCTTGGTTTCTCAATCTCCCCTTGATGAGTGCATTGACAACCAAATTCAGGTTCAAGAAAATTTGAAAAATTTCAGCACACAAGTGACCATAAAAACTCAGAAACGAGCCAAAAACATGTCACTTGACAAAAGAATTTTCCTCCCCCTTTCCAAAAGAGTAAAAGCCCCTTCGGCAAATCTCCCCTTTCTCAAGATAAAAACTCCCCCTGAGATAATTTTCCCTTTTTGCAACAGAGAACTCAAATTTCTCCCCCTTTGGCAATGCAAGCATCAAGGAGCATTTAAAAGATGCATAGCTTCGAAATGGGCAGAGTTGCAAATACATATAAAGCAAAAATATGCCAATATTAATACCAATTATCATGTGCTCAGCTCAATTTAACATTCTCTAAAAAACATGATGACAGCATGTGATTTTATCATTTTGAAATAAAAGCATCACCACTCAATCAAGGAAACTAGACAAGTAAAAGCAGGGACTGCTCAAAGCTAGTCTATTTCTACTCTAGACAGACAAGTCCAGTTCAAATGGAGCAAAGAAAGCAAACTTGATAATCAATGAATTTTGTTGTTCTTTTTCATAATGCCAAGGGTTATTTGTTTGTCCACCTTATACTTTCCAATCAAGCCAAGCCTAGGCATGAAAACCATCGGAAGCTTAAGGCGGTGATTTTGGCATACACTACACTATCCCAGTTCAGACCATTGTGCAATGGTAAGCAGTCTAGAATAGAGTAGTGCGACAAACAAACCCACCTAGATCTTTTCACTTAAAACATGCAAATCATGGATTTTGGAATTTGTGATTAAGTGAACAAATTGTTTGACACTTTATGAATATCCATGAAAATGTAGAACAATTTTTCAAGTTGCAATTTTTAGCATCCAAGGAAAAATGTCTTGCTATCAAGCAGATAAAAGATAGCTAAACCAGTCCTGCCTATACATGCTAGATACAAGATTGAGCAGTGAGCATGATTTGAGTTTGGAAAGAAAACATCATGCACATTAATGTTTCAGATAAATTAAAAAGAGCTGAGCTGACACGATTTCATGGATTATAATCAGGCATATAAGTGCAAAAGATGTAAATGCAATTTCACACATGATGAGCATATGCAATACAATTAAAATCAGCTCCCCCTCACAAAATGTCGTACGGGTGACAAATACCAAGTTCCCCACGCAAGTAGGCAAATCGAAAAGCATCGAGGGGTTTTGTGAAAATATCGGCAAGCTGGTGTTGGGTATCAACATATTGAAGTTCAATATCACCCTTCTCATTGTGATCTTTGAGAAAATGATATTGCACATCAATGTGTTTGGTTCTGGAGTGCTGAACCGGGTTGTTTGCAATACAAATAGCACTAGTGTTATCACAGAAAAGTGGAACACTCTTATAATCTAACCCGAAATCCCGCAAAATGGAAGCCATCCACAAAATCTGAGAGCAACAGCTAGCTGCAGCAACATATTCGGCCTCAGCCGTCGATTGTGCAACACTAGACTGTTTGCGGGAAGACCAGCAAACCAGAGAAGTATCCAGAAAATGACAAGTACTAGAGGTACTCTTCCTATCAATCCTACGCCCAGCAAAGTCCGCATCAGAATAACCTCGAAGACATAAAGAGGAAGACGCTGAATACCATATGCCGAACTCAAGGGTATGTTTGAGATACCTTAGAATGCGCTTTACCGCTTGGCGGTGCGAAGCTCGTGGTGAAGCCTGAAAATGAGCGCACAGACACACTGTGAAGTGTATGTCCGGCCTCGTAGCAGTCAAGTAGAGGAGGGAGCCGATCATGCTTCGGAACTCCTTCTGATCTACGGCTTCTCCATCTTCGTCAGGATCCAATGCTACATATGTAGCCATTGGAGTGGCGAGAGGCTTCGCATCGGCCATGTCGAATTTCTTGAGCAGGTCCTTGGTGTACTTCGTCTGGTGGACGAAGGTACCTTGTTTGCTTTGCTTGATTTGCAAACCAAGGAAAAAGGTGAGTTCACCCATCATGGACATTTCAAACTCCCTGCTCATGGCATCTGCAAACTCGGCAACCAAAGCATGAGAAGAGCCACCAAAGATGATATCATCCACATAAATCTGAACTAGGAGGAAATCTTTGCCATGCTTGAGAGTGAACAGGGTTTTATCAACAGAGCCCATCAAATACCCCCGCTCAAGCAGAAAAGACTTAAGTTTGTCATACCAAGCCCGAGGGGCCTGCTTGAGTCCATAAAGAACCTTATGAAGTTTAAGGACTTTATGTGGGTACTTGGGGTTTTCAAAACCAGAGGGTTGTTTTACATACACGTCTTCTCCTATGAAGCCATTAAGAAAAGCACTTTTGACATCCATTTGATAGAGTTTGAATCCCCGAGATGCCGCAAAGGCAAGCAAAATCCTAATGGCCTCAAGACGAGCAACAGGTGCAAAAGTTTCAGTAAAATCAATCCCTTCTAATTGAGAATAACCCTGAGCTACAAGTCTAGCCTTGTTTCGAACTATAGTCCCATCCTCCCCTTGTTTATTTTTGAAAATCCATTTTGTTCCAATGAAATGAACATTTGGTGGAGGATCAACTAAAGACCAGACTTGGTTTCTCTCAAAATTTTCAAGTTCTTCATGCATGGCATTGATCCAACTAGAATCAAAAAGTGCATGACTAACATCTAAAGGCTCGAAAGAAGCAACAAAAGTGGAATCAATGAAATGAGCATGAGAACGTGTTACCCTTTGATCAAGCTCACCAATGATCTGCTCGGGAGGGTGCATCCTTTGAACATGATGTGGAGCCTCGCGGCGGGATGCAGTCTCCCCCTCAACTTGTGCGTTGGAGTGGTCCAATATGACCGATGTCGAGGTAGTTGCTTCGGGACCTTGTGCCGAAGTGGTTGAAACGGGGTCAGCTTCGGGGGTTGATGTCGAGGGTAGTAGTGGTTCATCCTCGAAATCTCCGGGATCTTCTTCTTCGAAGATGGTCTGTTCCATGTTGTGTTCATTTGCCTGTTCAAATGCAGAACTAACAGAGGGGGTTGATTCATCAAAAGTCACATCACATGACTCGATGACAGTGTTAGTCTCCAAATTATAAACATGATAGGAATGACCGTCAGTAGTGTAACCCAAAAAGATACCGTCAGAAGATCGCGACTCAAATTTATCCAAATTACCACGTTTTAGGATAAAGCAACGACAGCCAAAAACTCAAAGATGAGTGACCTTGGGCTGTCTCCCAAAACGTAGCTCATAAGATGTCAAATTCAAAATTGAGCACAAGAAGATTCGGTTAGAGATGTAACATGCAGTGTTCATGGCCTCAGCCCAGAATTTTCTAGGAGTCCTGTGCTCATCGAGCATCGTCCTAGCCATCTCAACCAAAGTGTGGTTCTTCCTCTCAACGACACCGTTCTGTTGAGGAACCCGCGGAGCAGAGAATTGATGTTCTATGCCATGCTCCATGCAAAAGTCAACAAAGAGACTGTTCTTGAACTCAGTGCCATTATCACTTCGAATGAATTTTAATGCACCAGGGAGTTCAGTGAAAAGTCTCAAAGCCAAGCTCCGAAAGTGTGAAAACACTTCATCCTTGCTGGCAAGAAAGAAGACCCAAGAGTAGCGAGAGAAATCGTCGACAATGACTAAAACATACCACTTGCCGCCTAAAGAACTAACCCGAGAAGGACCTACAGTGTCCATATGGAGAAGTTCTCCGGGTTGTTCAGTCATCACTGTGGTGACTGGCGAGTGCGAAGCGGCAATCATTTTTCCATGTCGACAAGGAGCGCAAACTAAATTCTTCTCAAACTTGAGCTTGGGAAATCCTCGGATCAGACTTAGGGCACTCAGACGAGCGAGCAACTCAAAGCTCATATGCCCTAGTATCCTATGCCACTTCCAAAGCTCAGAAGTAGAATGTGCAACAAGACAATGAGAAGAACCAGATGATTCTGAAAAATCAGCTCCAAAAACTCTCCCAATTCTAAAGATCTTACACACAACAACGCCATCAGAATTGAGTACTTGTGAAGTATCGCGATGAAATCGCACTTCGAAGCCCTCATCAAGCAACTGAGATACAGACAGCAAATTGTATCCCGGGTTTTCAACCAAAGCAACATCTTTGAGAGTGAAATTCGAGTTTATTCTTACCACACCTTTACCTTTCACTCTACTCCTTCGATTGTTTCCGAAGGTAATATGCTCCCTTTGCTTGGTTGTGGTGAGGCTGGAGAACCATGATGCATCTCCGGTCATATAGCGCGAACAACCGGAGTCCATGATCCACGTGCCCTCCAAGCCTCGATCTGTCGCCTACACATGATAAGAATATCTCGATCGCTTAGTGCTGGGGTGAGTGAAAAAATGACGAGGCATCCAGCACTGAGTGACACGAGTAGTAGGCACAGTAAAAGTAGACGGTCTACGCACATGATAATCTGAATGATGCAAGGTGCGAGGTCTACCTACATGCTGTGATCGAACAACATGTCGAGGTCTCCTACTCTGACGAGGTACAAAGCTACTCGCCCGGGGTCTACCACCATATGGAACATGGTGAACACCTCGAGGAGCAAAACCTCTCCGAGAAGCACGAGGAGCCTCAAAAGCAGGACGATAGTAAAACTCAGACTCATGCATACCTAAAGATGGGTAATGCATGTCCTGGTAACTCATCGCCTGAGAGCGTCACTCATCCTTGATGCGATGAAAACAGAACCCAACCAAATGACCCGCCCGCTGACAATAGGAACAATGAAAAACTCTCCTAGGGGCACTCTCATGGGTCTTAGGAGCAACTCTCACAGGCTCCTTGGGCTTCTGTTGAGTGGTTTTCTTTGAAGGGATTTTCTTGGCAGGAGGAGTGGTTTTCTTTTGAGCTCGGGTAGGCTTTTTGGCTGATGGAGTGTCTAACAGAGTTCTCTCTTTATCTAGGGTAGTGGGAGAGGTAAAAACAGTTTTTTTTTCCATTCTCTGAAGGAATCCTCTCAAAACCCAAACCTAGAGCTAACCCTGCTCTGTCAGCACACATCTTGGTCTTGGCCAAGAGCAAATCCATGCTACCCTTTCCCTCAGTGCATTTGTTAACCACAGAAAGAAGGTATTCATTTTCAGACATGAGGTTCTCAGCTCGCTCTCTAACGGTGCCTAGCTGGTCCTTAAGGGTAATGCACGTGTCACAAACAGGCTGCACATCCTTAGAACTACCGGCCCTCTCCAATATAGCCTCTAAGTCATGAACATGCTTATCACGTAAATTAATGCTTTCGCGTAATAAAGAGCAGTTCATGCATTCAATAATATCATGAGGTCTAGAATCAACCACCAAAAGCTGCTTCTGTGCAGTCTCAAGCTCAGAAAGAGTTTGAGCATGTACAGAACGCAACTGAGCAAGCTCACCCATGACAACAGAACAAGATTCACATTCAGCATCATTTACTTTAGACTTAAGCATGGCATATTCAGTAGAAACATATTCTAGCCTAAGTCTAAGGTTTTTTCTTTCTCTAGCGGCTTGCACAAGTAATCTATCCTGACCAAGAACTACTTCATTCAGCTCATCTAATTTTATTGAAAGCTGGTCATAGGATAGTGGTACCTCAGATGAGTCAAGCTCATCGCCGTTGTGATCGCTGTCGGCCATGAAGCAAAGGCCGGTGAAGTCTCGTCCTTCTTGTCCTTCTTGTCCTCCTTCCTTGGGGACTCCTCCTCCTCAGAGCTCGACTCCTCAGTTGAGGAAGTGTCGATGTCGCTGAGAGCAGCAACAAATGCTCTAGAAGCGGCTTTGGCTACTCTCTTAGCCATCTTGCCGCGCTTGCCCTTCACAAAAGGCTTCCTCTCCTTTTTGTGGTATTTAGGGCGCTCACTCTCATCTCTCTTCTTGAGCTTAGGGCAGTTGGCCTTGATATGAGAAGTGTCACCACATTCAAAGCAACCACTAAAACCACTTCTCCTCTGATCCCGTCTCTCATGGTGAAAACGGGTGAACCTTTTGGCAATGAGAGCAAGCTCATCATCATCCAGAGTGTCCACCTGCTCCTTTGTGACGGAGACCAGGGAGGACAAAGCAAAACCATCTGCAAGAACACAAGTACCAGATGTGCTCGGTTCTGCAGTGGTGCCACGGCTAGTGCTTGAAACCAATGCCAATGGTTGTGGCAAAGAGCTTCTGTGCACTGCAAAAGATGCCTTGGCAATCTCTGTGGACTTCAGCTTGCTGAAGAGCTCATCACAGGTCAATGTGTCATAACCTGCGGACTCCTCAATGCTGGATATCTTCACTTCTCATATGCTACGATCAAGAGCATAGAGAAGCTTGATAGCCCTATCGTGATCATTGTAAGCAAGCATCCCGTTGGATCGCAAGTTACTCACTATCACATCAAATCGAGAAAACATGGCATCTATAGATTCACCAGGTGCCTGCACAAACAGCTGATACTATTGATTGTATGTGCTTTGGCGCCTGCCTTAATCTGTGTAGAGCCCTCATGAAAAATAGTGAGCGTTGTCCAAATTTCCCTAGCAGTCCTAAGGTGTTGCACCCTATCAAACTCACTTCTACTCAAATCAATGAACAATATATTTCTTGCCTTGAAGTTGGCATTATACTGATCCTTCTCTGTTTGAGAAGTGCGAGTATCAGGGATGGAGAATTGTGAGTCCACAATCTCCCAAATTGCATTTCCTTGGCTTAGCAAGTAAGCCTCCATGCACACCTTCCAGTATGCAAAGTCAGTCCCATCGAACAGAGGAATTTTACTAGCTATGTCCATGTCACCAACAGATCACAAAACCGGTTAAGGTCAACTGGTGATCTTAACCCGCTCTGATACCAATTGTTGGACCGGAAACGGCGACCAGAGGGGGGTGAATGGGAGCTTTTAAAATTTCAGGCTAAAAATAGTCTTCTGTTTTAATACAGTCTACTGTGGAACAGGTTTCGAACACAACCTTCGAAGTTCTAGTTCGGAGGTGTTTGACGGCTCTGAACACAGGCTTCGCAAGGAGCAAAAGTTCGAAGCTAAGAAGACTTCGCTCCACTCACAACCCTGGAAAATCTACTCTATTAAGTCAGTGCAGGCTCCGCACACAAGGTGCTTCGAGCAGGCTTCGCACTTCACCCTTCGCACGAGTGGACTGACCTCTGAGGACTTCGACCAAGTACTTAGCGACAGCAACTGGTGCTGGGCTTCGTACACCGAAGGTCTAAATGCACACTAACAGACTTCGCTAGGGGAAAAGACACGATAAGAAACACGGGCTTCGATCAGGGCTTCGCTAGTAAGCAGCGAGGTCTAGCCTCCTGTTACACAGAGCGAACGCACACTGAAAAACACACTTCGCACAAAACACCCTTCGCCTGGACAGGCTTCGGTGCACTACAACTAGCGAGGTATGCAAACAAGCTCAAGCAGAATAAATGCACAGAAGCAGGGCTTCGCTGCTTGAACAAGGAACACAATAAATGAACTCAGGATGAATACAAAGTGAGGTGGCTAGTATAGGAGCTCAGCAGTGAATGCTCAAAAAGTGTTAAATGTTACCTACCCAGCCCCCATATTTATAGCCACGATTCACCCAAGTGAAATGACTACTTTTACCCCTAGGGTTTACATTGGTTTTGTCTCTACAGAACAGAGGGGTACAAAAGGTAGTCAACTTTATTCTGGAGGCTTCTCTGTCAGCTTTGCAGAGGGGATAGCGTCAGCTTTTTGCAGAGCACACAATGTCAGCCTTTGCAGTCTTTGACCTTTCTGAAGCCCCCCTTCGCACGCGAGGGGTGCGGTAGCTTCGGCGAGAAGCCTTGAGCCTGATGGCCTTCGCTTCACCGAAGTCAGCCTTCGATACAGTGACGGTTTTAAGCCGAAGCCGTCAAAGCCCTTGGGCCTTCGCACCACCACCTTCGGAGTGGACCACCACGGCTTTGCAGCTTCTCCCAGCTCGAACTCCGTCAGTCCGTGTACCGAAGCCATGCATGGCCGAAGTACCACAAGTCCACCTTCACTCTAGAGCTAGCCTCGCTCCAAAGCCTTCCTTACTCCGAAGCCCCACCTTCGGAGTACCACCCTTCGAAGTCCCTCCTTCGTCCAAGGCCTCCGCACGAAGCATTCCACGAGCACTTCGTCGTAGTGTCTCTCCCCGAGCACACTCCTCGACGAGCCTCACCCGGACCATGCCTTTGATGCACCTCGACTTCTGAGACCTTCGTTGGGTACCTTCGAGTGTCTCCCTCCGGAGCACACTTCAAACACCTTGCCTCTGCTGAGGACTTGATCCACCATACTCCGAAGTCAGTCCATCGGGAGTACCCTTCGAAGTGCCTCGCCTCTGAGGACTTTGTCTCGGAGTACCTTCACCTGGAGCCACGCTCCGCACTTACTGCCTTCTCCTGGTGCACCTCGACCTGAGGTCCGACCTAGACCCCTTCGCAACCTCCATGACGGAGCTCCCCGCTCCACTGGCATCAAGCCTCCCGCTTGACCCAGGTTCACCTGCTACGAACCATTCGTCGCCTCTGCAGTCCCCTGCGCACCACAGACAAGCAGACAAGTGTATCCAGTACTCCGGAGACATCTCCGGGTAAGCAACCTACGGCACACCCACCGGTGTACCGCCCAAAGTACCGAGACCTTCGGTACAAACCCAGTCATCGTGTACTGTCGGACCCCTCCGACAGGCACACTCCGCTGCAACAGCTGCAGCAATCAAAGCAACCTCCGAACACCTTCGGAGATCCAACCTCCGAACCCCTTCGGATGTACCCCTTCCAACCAGAGGTTAAACACAGTCAATCACTCATCACAGACTCCGAAACCAACCCTTGGTTTCTCAAACATGGTACCAGATATCGTGCCGCCAAGGGGACACCCGATGGTATTCCTTAGGGGTATCATCGGACTGTGTATTTTAGAGCGTAGCCCTACAGCGATGAAGAGTAACAAAGGTACAATGCTGCATAGCCAAATCAATATCAGTAGACCCCAATGCCCGATCAGTATCCTACGCCAAGACAACAGGAAGATGACTAGGTGAATCGGCTCAAAGAAGTTATCCAAGACCAGTTTGGGTAGAAGCCTAAAGAGCAGACGTACATGTATCGGCGACCGTACCCAGAATAGTTTGATCGAGTGCCACTACTAGGCCGATACAAAGTACTCGATTTCACCAAGTTCTCAGGATAGGACTCAATCTCTACGATCGAGCACGTCAGCCATTTCCTCGCCCAGTGTAGGGAGGCATCGGCCGATGAGGCGCTGAAGGTCCAATTCTTCCCGCTCTCTCTATCGGGATCATCCTTCGTGTTGTTTTCTTCACTGATGACAAACTCTATCATAGGATGGGTAGACTTGGAAAAGAAGTTTCATAAATATTTCTTTGTCGGCATCCACAAAATGAAGCTTACCGACTTGACAGTTGTGAGATAGAGGATAGGAGAGTCGGTACAGGACTATGCTTAGAGGTTTTGGGATGTACGAAGCAGATGCTATAGCTTGAGACTCAATGATACGCAGTTGGCAGAATTGGCGTTCCAAGTACTCCTGAATCCGATCAAGGAAAGGTTTTTATCACAAGAGTTTAAGAGCCTTTCACAACTGGTACAGAGGGTATCGACAAACGAGAGCCAATTCCAAGAAGCAAGGAAAGAAAGGTATCAGAAGAAGGTGGCATACGCCTAGGCATACTATTTGGACTCCAACAAGGACAATGACTCTGATGCAGAGGTTAGTGTGGCCGAATGGTAAGAAACAGGTCACGTGCCCTTGGGTGAAACCGACCGACAAAGAAGAAAAGTACGACTTCGACATTAATAAGGCCGATAGAATATTCGACCTGTTGCTCAGAGAGAAGCAGATCCAGTTGCCACCTAACTATGTGATACAAGCCGCCGATGAACTAAAGAAAAGGAAATACTATAAGTGGCACAACTCCCCATCACACCACACTAATGAATGCAAGGTGTTTAGACAATAGATCCAAATGGTCGTGGAGCAAGGCCGAATCAAGTTCGATGATGAGAAGAAGCCGATGAACATCGACAGGCATCCATTCCCAGTCAACATGGTACACGCACATCACATTGACGACCGAAACACAAGAAGAAGTAGGCGGGCTAATAAAAGTTGCACCTCGTCAGATCTGATCAAGAAATACGAAGAGAAATCGAGAGGAGAGGATGATGTTGAACACAGCCAGGGTTACTCGCGATTCAACCCTCATTAGAATTGTGAGTTCTTTAGATTCTACTGGAACAAAGGGCTGCACCTGCCGTCACTGGACAATTGTCCAGAGTGCGGCATCAGAGACAAGTCGCAAGTTGACCATCGGCCGCGTAACAACAGGACAAGGTCACGTGATCAAGAAGCCATTCGTCGAAGGTTGTTGTCACCGAGGGTGTCGGCGCTTGAAAGGATCGGCCCCATCAACATTGAGGATGACGGCCAACTAACCGATGGCAAAACTACACTATAGAAGCCAAAGTGGTGCCCCAGCAGGATTTTCACAAGGAACCAAAAGAGAAGAGTACAACGACTATGGCAGAGAGAGATGAAGGCACAAAGGTGCGATGAGGAAACTGATCAGCCCCGGAGGATCAAAAGTGAAAGGCGAGTAAAAGATAAGGTTGATCACGACAACAAGAAGTACGTGCAGGTAAATATGGTTTTCTTTATCTCTACTGAATATTGGACATCTTCTGAAAACATGCAGATCAGGCCAATACAATGGCTCAACTAGTGTTGGCTCCACAGCAAGTAGTTTTTGATAAGCCAGAAGACCCTGGGCATCAACACCTAAGACCTCTATAAATCAAAGGTTTGGTCAACGGGAAGCTGATGTCCAAGATGATGATAGACGGAGGGGAAACTATCAACTTAATGACATATGCCACCTTCCGTAAGCTAGGAAAAACATCGGAAGACCTTATCAAAACTAATATGGTATTAAGGAATTTCGGCGGCAACTCGTCAGACACGATGGGAGTACTGAACACAAAACTGATGATTGGGAGCAAGATTGGATTCATGCAAACTGTTGTGTCTCATCAATGATGCACTAAAGCCTAATGCAGTGGGTCGGCAATCAAGTGGAAAAAATCCCCATCGATAAATCGGTGAACATAGCAACAACCGATTTATCGGTGTGGGAGATGGAAGAAGGTGTCTGTTTGTCAGGGAAGGCTTGGGATGGTAATTTTATTGAAGTATCAAATGATGGAGTCAAACCGACCAGCAAAGAATTGCCCATGCTCACCCTATGAAGATGGCATCGACAAAATGAAAAGTGGACTTAGTCAATGCTTTGTCGCAACTGATGAGATACAAGTGGTAGACATCAGACCTGGTGACAGACCGAGGACAACCATCGTAAGTACCTAGGTTCCCCTATGAAACAAAAAGCATACTGATAATGTCACTTCGAAGATATCAGAGAGGATCGAGTGAGAATTACATGGATAAATATTTCCCGATCATTCAAACAAATGCCTAAATTTCTACGCGCAAAACAGCTGATGCTAAAGCATCGCCCTTAGACACACAAAAAACACAGGATCAAGCCAAGGAATCGATGAAAATATATTGCAAAAATATAATGTTTTACATCAGACACCAAATACAGGGAGATATCAAAGCAGAGCACGGCAGATGCCTTCAATCGCCCACAACCAGATCGCATCGACGCTTCAGAGAATAGCATGGTCTTCGACAATCGAGCCAGGGACATCTCAGAGGGTGCAGCGTTGGCGCTGTGCGAGGTGGACAGTGCCGGTGAGTCAACGTATTTGGGCCTCGATCTGGTCCAGAAGGGAGGACAGGGCGCTTTCCTTCTTGGTGATCCTCGCCTGTACTCTGTCCAACCTCGAGGCTAGATCAGCTTCCTCCATCCGAAGTTGGTCCAGTTCCTGTGATATGACCGATGACTCGCCCTGGAGCTGATCTAGGAGGGTGCTCTTGGTCATCACTGCTGCGACGTGGACTTAAATTGCCTCTCGCTACGATGCATAACTGGATTGGTCGGCCATCTACTTCAGTGCTCGCTACACGTTTGGCCGATGGAACTCCAAGTATGCGGCAAGTGTAAGGACGTCGGCCAACTCCGAGGGAAGGAGGTCCAGAATATTGTTAAGGTGTCCCCTTATCAGCCCTGAATCATTAACCAGGGCTTCAACTGGACTCTCGAGGTGACGCGGCAAATCCAATAAAGCCTCATTAACCTCTGGGGAAATCTGAATCATGGCCGATGCAGGGACACCTGTGAAATCCTCATCGGCTAAAAGAAAAGGACCGACGTCGAAGGGGAATTTTTGGATGAATGATTGAAAGAGGAAAAGGAAATTAGACATGAAGCAACGAAGTCATGACAACAAGTGCAAAATGCTTACGTCAACAGTTCTCGCAGGAACGGCTGATTACGAAGTACCATCGGCAGAAGAAGTGATGGCATCATCCTCCTCAGCAATGCCCTAGGGGGCAGACGAGGCTGTGGGGTTTAGCATCGGGGTCATTCAAAGCTGATGAAAATTACAAGAAAAGTTAAACAAAAGCTAACCACATAGTGACCACAAGTACAAGAAAAACTTACGTCAACGGGCCTAGCAGGGACGGCCGATCGCAGAGTGCCATCAGCATAAGAGGCGGTGGCCTCATCCTCTTTTACAGCTGTTGAAAGGGTGTGGGAGTCTTCCTCTTCAAGATTGCCCTAGGGGGAAGACGGGTCCATAGCATCCAACATCAGCTGCATTTAAGGCTGATTTTTATCACAAGGAGGTCAGCAAGGAAGTAAAACAAGTAAATTACCTGGTGAGAGCTCAAAGTAGAAGGAATCCCAACATCGGTCGCCACCCCGGCAATGATGGTGGTTGTTGATCCACCCACCGCAGTACCTCCAGCGGGCAGGGTCAACTTAACACGCTGGGTCATCGACCACCTGGTCGACTACCGCATGGGGAGACGCGACGGCATGGGAAGGAGGTTAAAAAGGGATAACAATAAGTATCAAAGAAAATGAAGCAAGTATTCATACAATGGAAATGGATGCAAACCTGAGTCGATGAAGGTACATTGGCATCAGTAGGGACTTGCACAGCCAAAGGGCCAGGCGGCGTCGATTGAAGAAAAGGGAGGCATTATGGGAAATTCTTGTGAAGGAAAAGTGAAATGACAATAGGCGTGACAAAGACAAATCAGAAAATTACCGGATTGGGATGGGTTCTCATGGATCGGCGCGCCACCGCATCCGGTGCTTTGCACTTACGAGATGGGATCATGACCCGCCTCTTGGTGAGACACACCATCGGGGCAGGATCCCCGCTACCCAAGGTGGTAGTGGCCGATACTGGTCCATATTCTATCGGCCTACCACTTTGGATCATCATCGGGGCATCTATATCCTCTTCTTGTATAATGCAAGGGATACAGGGTGAGCAAAAACAGGGAAACAAGCAGAAAAGACAAGAGTTAAGTTGAAAATATTTACCATGGAGGCCGCACTAACATAGTCAGAATACAGATGATCACAATATGTCTTTGAAGGTTGGTTGAAAATATGTTTCATCCATTCACCTCACCACTAAGAGAAGTCATCGGAGCCGACGTGGCAGGCCGACTAGGAGGCAAAATCGATGTAAGGAATCTTGTCGGTCATTCTAAAAAGGTGGTCGTACTCCATACCATCTTTGATCTCTCCACGAATCTGGACCTGGCCGATGAAGAATAGGTGAGGTGAGAGCTGGTCGAACCCTAGTTGGCACGAGCAGACCGTCAGATGGTAGAATTCGAAGGAGGCCTTCCGGAGATGGCCAGTGATGAAGTTGACATGCAGGAGGCAAGGAGTAATACAAGAATTGAAAATTTTGTTGGCCTCCTCATCTCGACACACATCGACCAAGCGAAATCGACGAGGGTACGCATATTCAGGAAGGAATTCATATGTGAACCATATAATGTTTTCATCCCAAAGCCGCAGTAGAATCTTGCGAAGCAGAAACTAAGGGACTTGGGGGGACATCCGGAAAGTGCCATGGCAAGCGGCTGCCTTGCCCAAAGATAGGCATTGGTGATAAGAAGTATCTGCCGACTCGGGGTGATTAGAGAGGAATTCCATCGAGGCCAAGGGAGGATTGTTGATGGCTTCGATGGTGTAAATGTTAATCCAAAGCTGCAGGAACCACCAAGGACCCCCGAAGTGTCTGATAGGCTCACTAGCTAATAACTTGGCCGATACCTGGTGGATAAGGAAATAAGTGGTGCCAAGGAGGTATCGGCCAATTGGAACTTTCTTCTTCGCAGCAAGTTGCTCGGCTAAGGGTTGGAGATGAGAGGTCGGACCCAGAGTGGATCCACAAAAGACAAAACATTCCAACCAAAGGTTGATAAAAGAAACATGTTCACAGGCTTCTACAGGACCAGTCTTCTTGTTATGCTTCAAAATATATTTGATCCAACCACCGATGGATTTCACATCAAGGCGGTGAGTTGTCTTGGATCGAAGGGAGAAAGGGTCACAAGGAGAGATTATGTCAAGGGAAGTAAAAAAACATCCAAAAGAGATGGGGCCATCAGACTGTGACCAAAGTTGAAAGCGCTGAGGGTATCGGACGGAAGATAGCAGGCAGCGCCAAGCAGAGGCTCATTCTTGTAGGGTTCCACGAGGGAGAGGCCAATACAATGGCCGATGTCGACTTCATCCCAGATGAGCGATGGGAGGCCAATACCCTAAGGTACCAATCACGCCAGCCGGGAATAGAAGAAGGGAAAGCCCTAAAACTATTGGTCCAGTCATAAGGAAGCATAGAAGAGTGTTTGAAGGGGATCCGATTGGTCTCAGTGTTGATAATGTCAGTAGGATCGGGATTACCCATCGGACCTAGAAAATAGCATTTTGGGTGTTCGGCCATAGGAATCAAAACTTGGTTCCTCAAGTTCTACTGAAAAAACAAAAGGGAAGATAGTAAAGAAAAATGGCGAATAAACTAAGAAGAATGAAGAAATGTTGAAGACTTACCTATGGGATCATGTCATTGGTCATCGTCGTTAAGGAGTTGAAGCCCGAAGGTCGACATAGAAAGCGAAGACAACGAGTGTGATGGATTGCAGGGGCGCTGGGAGCAGAATGGCGACAAGCTCAGAAGGAAGAAAACGTAGTGAAGGCAGAAAGCGTGAAGGGGAAAGTGAGAGAGTGGTCGAAGGATACTTATAAAATGCAAGGTGACCCCTCGGCAACTCAACTAGGCTGATCCTAGCGGATTTGGTAGGATCACCTCCAACATTTATCAAAAGGTAATCATGAGTATGGTTCTCGAAACGCTAGAATGTTTGTAGGTCCGGAATCGGAGGAGCAAAATCTTCGGCCTATAGATACCAATGCACAACTATGTGGAATGAAGCCAGGTGCAACACCGCCACAAATAAAAGTAGATGCATCAGACCAGGCAACATACATCACAATCGTTCATGGCCAAAGAAAGAATAAAAATAAGAGAAAATAAAAGTTGATGCCTGATACATTATATAAAGTATTGAAAGATGAAGGGTTTTGGCTACTAGTGATAAATTTGAAAGAGACCTTGTGAAGGAGTCTGAAAGGACGTGAAGGCATAGGGTGATGATGAACAATAATTTTGAAGCATAAGTTACCCTTTTGATGCTTCGAAACTGGGGGCATGTGTTGATGCCAAGATTTGGTAAATCCCAGGCCCACTAAAGATGTCGCACGGTCAACAGAAGTCAGGAAGTCCAGTCAAAGATGGTCAAAGAAACCCGTCCATGACATGTAACATGACCATATATGGAGCCGATGGAGATAAAAGTGAGAAGAGATAAAGATGATCCAGAATCGGTTACAATGTAGATTACTTGGACAATAAGTCTCTAGACTATAAATATGTATCTAATTAGTTAGGTTAGAAAAAACCTACAAATAACTACACCTCGACGCATCGCCACCCTTGGCTTTCCAAGGTTAACCCCGGTGGGATTCGACACTTGGAGTTGGGCTGCATCGTTTTCGATCTCTGGCGAAGAGGTGAGTCCCGCCACCCTGACGATCGTATTAGTTGGGTCAGTGTTTATTTAAGGTTGCATCGTATCGATCTCTTAAAGACATTAGCTGGGTCAGTGCAGCTGCCGGATTATCCTGGTGTATTGGCTAGGCCTAAGGCTGCATCAGATTGATTTCTTAGATTAATGTGATTTAGGTATCATAGTCTGAGGCTTCATCGGTTAGGTCTGACATCTCTTTCTATTGTATCTGCTTCATGCTATATATCGTTCATCTAAATAAAGCATGCCTAATACTTTGAAGTATTATTAAGTTCATCGTGACTATCTACTATCTTGATTAGGTCCAATCTTGTTATTATGATGATTTTGATGATACTGATATGTTATCTAGCACATTTTATTTATTTCTATCGGAGTACAAGACGATAGGTTATCTTTAATTCCATGTTCTATTTTATGCGCACTTGGAAGATACCCATCGGCCCTTGCCCGCGATTGTCTCATCCAATCGGCCGATGGTGTATTCAGCCTGATCATCCCACAGTAGTCATCATCCCTATGGTTGATCGGTGTATTCGTTCACGATTATTTTATCTTCACCATAGTCATCGGCTTGGCAGCTGATCGGCTCTGCTACTAATGCTATTTTCCTATATTCCTTATCAGCCTGGAGCTAAGCAAGGTCAAACTGATTGGCACGCCCTGAACCTTTCTTTTCTAAGATTATAGGACCTAGACTGGAGCTAAGCAGATCTCCTAAGCCACACGTGTGACCGAAAAACTCACCAACATGTTTTAAAGATTATCTTGAAGTAAATTTTAAAGTAAGTCAATGGTTATGAGCTTCAAAATAGGTAAATTTTGAATGTAAAATTTTGGTTTGAGCTCGAAATTTTTTCTACTCTTAAAATACAATATATATTATTCCATATAAAAGTTTTGCATTTTTCTAGATTTGTTTACTATTTTTAATTTATTAATTGTGTTTGTAAGAATTAAATTGAAATAGGTAAAATTTAAACCACAAGTGCTTGAAATAATGAACCAAAATTTATACAAAAATTATATTCATGTTTTCAGTACATTCTTAGTTCTTATCCACTAAATGGAAAGAAATTTTGAAAAATTTAGGTTACGACACTTGAAACGGTAACATGGAGCTTAATTGTTTCTTATTCTAAAAAATCAAATAAAGTCTAAAAATACGAGACATGTCATGGTGTTATGACATGATACATAAATATTATGATAAAAAATTAAAAATATTTCAAGAAAGTTATCACCTACGATGTTAAGAAAGCTCATGATTCTCCTAGAGCGAAATAGGATTTAAAGAAGGAATGGGTTGAGTTTAAAAGTGAATCGATGGTTAAATCTTTTTTGAACTTGAAAATTTTTCTAATATAAAAATACAATATAGATTGTCTCGTGTAAAAATTTAGTATTTTTCTAGATCAGTTTACTATTTTTAACTCATTAAATGTGTTTCTAGGATTTATATTAAAATAGGCAAAATTTAAACTATAAGTGCATGAAATAATAAACCAAAATTTGTAGAAAAAACATGTGAGTCCATTTGTATGCGGTACCCACTAAATGGTAAGAAAATTTGAAAAACCTAGGTTATGACACTTGAATGGCAACATGGAGCTCAATGGTTTTTTAATTCTAAAAATCAAATAATGATACATATATACTATGATAAAAAAATAAAAAAATGAGAAAGTTGTCATATACAATGTTAAGAAAGCTAGATATTCTTCGAGGATGAATTAGGATTTAAAAGAAAAAATGAGTTGGGTTTAAAAGAAAATCAATGGTTAAATTTTTGTTTGAACTTTAATCTTTTTCTACAATCAAAATGCAACATAGTTTATCTCATGTAAAATTTAGTATTTTTCTGGGTCAAATTACTGTTTTTAATTCATTAAGTGTGTTTCTAAATTTTTTATTGAAATAGGTCAAATTTGAAGTGCAGGTGCATGAAATAATGAACTAAAATTTGTAGAAAAATCATATTCATATTTTTTGAGTCTATTTATAAGTTGTACCCACTGAATGGAAATAAATTTTGAAAAATCTACGCTACAACATTCGATTGGTAATGCGGAGCTTAATGGTTTTTTAGTTTAAAAATCAAATAAAGTTAAAATTCTAGCGAAAATGATAGAATTTTAACCTTAAAATATCCCATTTCTAAACAAAAAACTTTTAATTTTTAATTTTTTTTCTCTCTTCTTTTTCTTTCTCTTCTCTTTTTCTATTCTTTTTCTTTCTCTTCTCTTTTTCTATTTTTTTTCTCCATTTCCTCGTCACTCTTCGCGCTTTCCTATTTCTTCTTTCTTTACTCAAGCAGAGGCATAGAGCAGGTAGCGGCCTAGGCGACGCGACGACTTGGGCACATGACGGCTAGGCGTGCAACGGGGCAATGCTTTCTTTTTCTTTCTCTTCTCTTTTTCTATTTTTTTCTCCATTTCCTCGTCACTCTTCGCGCTTTCCTATTTCTTCTTTCTTTACTCAAGCAGAGGCATAGAGCACGTAGCGGCCTGGGCGACGTGACGACTTGGGCACATGACCGCTAGGCGTGCAACGGGGCAATGCAGTGGACCAGGCACATGGCAGGGCAATGCGGGCGGAGGAGCAGCCAGGGCAGTCCAAGACCGACGATGGTCGGGTCCGGATGAGGAGGCAGCATGGCGTTGGCAGAGGCATGGCGGGGCACCGATCAAGGTGACAAACCATATTTAATATCATATTAGTATGCATAAACCTATCTAAAACAACTAATATTTATAGACCATAAGAAGTCCTTAAGGACCTTCCATTATAATAAACACGAAAGAAAGGGATTATGGATGATGACATTTGGCAGCCGAAACAAGAAAAATTGGCATGCACATGCACTCTAAATTCCAAAGCACAAAGATGAATGCTAATACATTAGAAATAACCATGCCCTAGGCTCCATTGATTCAATACCCCATCAATGTACGCTTTCTTATATTTATGCATCTGCCATAGGTTCTGAAAAAAGACCAAAACATTGTTCAGGTGGAAAGAACCAACCATCAACCACCGGCCGGCCCAGATTTGCCAGTCCGGGTCTCACTTCCATCTGTTAATTACC
Source organism: Zizania palustris (assembly GCA_019279435.1). Classification (NCBI taxonomy): domain Eukaryota; kingdom Viridiplantae; phylum Streptophyta; class Magnoliopsida; order Poales; family Poaceae; genus Zizania; species Zizania palustris. The sequence goes on along the minus strand of JAAALK010000289.1, from coordinate 68,314,750 downwards.
ACAAAGCTAAATGCTACCAAGTTTGGCAATCCTAATTTCACTACTTTCCACGAGAAAAGGGTTTAGATCACTAGCAAGTATATATGTGAACTATGAACTTAAGATATACTTCTACCACTTTTGACTTTTCTAGGACGATTACTAAGGTAGTTAGTATCAAAATTTCGTGCCATGAGGTGACTATACATGAATTCATCTCCCAGCAATGCTCTTCAAGATGACCGAGAGAAACAGAAAAAATGACGTTGACTTGGTTATCTACTGTCTTTGTTTCAAAGTTCCTTTGGTATTGTTGACCCTTCACTGCTGTCGTCCTCAGGTGAAAAGAGTAGTCCCTTGATGCAGCTAACAAGATCCTTGGTGTCCTGATCATTCTTGATGGGGTCCCTCTCGTAGGTCTGCAATGTATTCACAACTCCAGTATATGAGTATAAACTTACAAACTTCGACAACAATTTCCCTACCTTTATGAAACAAAGGTACGCGGGCAGCTATTTGACAACATGTGAGACATAGGTCGAGATTGAGAATAATTATATTAGTTAGTACCTCTGAAGACCACAGGTTATCGCCTTCTCTACGGGGAATGATGTGGACATGAGTCTGCAATAATGCTTTTCTGTCAGGAAACTTGATATGACAGACAGATATTCAGCATTGATAATCTTATTATTAACAAAACATTACCTAAGGTGGGCTGTTAATAGTAAAAGCAAGATGTTTTACTCACGTGAAAAATAACTTGCCCTGCTACCTTTCCATTGTTGACAAGCACATTGAATGCATCTGTAAATGTCACAAAAATTATATTAGTCAAACTGGTCAGATATGTCGGAATAAAGTAGTAAACTCCCTAGAACAATGGATGACAAATAATTTCCAAACAAAAAAGAGAAAAATGCTAGTCTAAAACTTATGATGCACACCTTAATGCAGCTTGCAAGCATTACCAACTGTAAATTTGTAATCTAGACTCTAGAGATCCCCAAAGCAAACTTATTCAAAAATATTTTAAAGTGGTTTCATCCTTTCAGGCCCATACAAGCTAAAGTGTAACCACAATTCACATGTATCTAACTCTAACTAATCAGCATGGAATCCAGAGCAAAATTTCCAAGTATTCAACAATTCACCTGCTGATTGGCAATGAAGATGATAAACACCATGTTGAGCAGCAAACAAGATTGCTGCTTAGAATATGGCCCTGAACAATCCTAATTGCATTGCTACCATCCAAATTCTTTCATTTCTGTACTCTAGATTCCCACACTTATAAGGCAAAGGTTAACCCAACGCAGTCCAAAATAAGAAAAGTACTTATCATCTGGAATATATCCCCAACAGCAATGACCAAGACAACATCAGTTTGTAGTCATTTTTCGCAATATATATGTATTCACTTTTAAACCATTCATCATTTACATTTTTTATTTTTATACCTTTTTAATAAGTTTTTAAATAAATCTCAGATAAAAAATCTTTAAAAATAAAACTTTTAGCCATTTTGCCAGCCATGGAGTTCTCGCCACACATGTCCAGTGGAGTGGCCAAGCCTTTGAGCCCCAAAGGAAATTACATTTATCATTGCAGTACCAATATAGTATAGTAGTATATATTCTAACAAATATTCTACCATGTTGCTGTCCATGTACAATGGGAAACTTAATATATATGTAGTAAAAAGAAAGTACAGAAGTCCCACACACAATACTTACAAGACAAAAAAGGGTTAGAAAGACAAGATAGAGCTTAGAAGATTTTATAGGTTGTTAGATTAGATTAATTTACACAAGCAAAACCTTTTTGGCATTCTTCAGGGCTGTCAGAAGACGGTGCAAAACACTACCAGAATTGTTGTAATAATTGCAAAATTGTAGTTTACCTACCACATTGTGTAGCCTTCATGATTGCATTGGAAAGAAGCGGGAGTTTACAACAGATAGCTGCTATTACCTGTATTTCAAAAATTAAATATTAATCCAGAAAATTTTCGCAGTTGTGAGAGTAGAGCTGAAGAAAAACAAGCAGCATGTAATTTCTAATGTCTTCAAAGAAATATTTCACAACAACTGGAATTAGATATATTGTCTGATGAGGACATCACTAGCTCGAATATAACAATGCTTATACTTTACAATAAACAACTCAAGATTCATTCATTCTATATTAGATTTACATTTTATATATTTAAGCTAATGATGCTACACCATGAGCTAGCTTTGTTTTCAATTACAGAAATTCTTTCATGGATTAAGCGACACGTTAAGAGCACATCAAGAGCATGGAACATCATGGAAGTTGATTGGGGACCAAGTCAAGGCCATGAAAACATAATATACAATTTTGGGATGTTATTTATGTGCCAAGAGAAAGTGAAGATTAACTTCTACATGTTTTCGACTTGGATTCGGACTGCATGGACAGTAACAAATTCAAACGTGAACAACTTTTACATGGCAGCTCCGATTTGTATGATCGTGGACTTTTTGGAAAGCTTGAGACGTCCTCTTTCTAACGGATGCAGCTACACTTCCAGATTCAATCCGAGGAGATTGCAATAACCAAAACAATGTGTGTTACTCAGACTCGGACTTTAAGGAGAGCACGGGATTCACACATGCATATCTTTCACACGGAAGATCCGATTTAGATGATCTTGGACTTTTTGGAAAGTTGAGGATGTCTACATGGAAGATAATATATTTATTCCACCGAAACAATCCCGGCCAAGGCTTAAGGATCTAAGTTTCTTTTTTCTAGTAATTCTGTTTTGAAAATAATTAGTAGTTTCCATATGTAATAAGTTTCCATACTTTGGAGACTTCAGTTGTAATTTGGGTTTTGATTAGATAAAAATTTAGCCAATGCTACTTGTCCGTGTAAACCCGTGATCGGTTAGATCGCCGGTTTCACGTTCAGAACCCCAACTATCCCTGTGCGTCTTTCACATCCAGCAATTGTAGTTTCTCCTTTATCTTGTTCTTGCTCGTTCTTCGATTGCTTGCAGGAACAAGGTTGATCACCGATAAGATCAACAACCCTTGGAGTTGGTGTATCGATTGCTAAGGCGCAACACGAACGTCTCGTACGGTTGTAGTCGGGTCGTCAACGTCGTCTCTACCAATCGAAGTTATCTTATCTCCTCCTCTACTCACCGAAAGATCGGGCCATCCAATCATCCCCATCAAGTGGAAAGACTTAAAGAAATATTTGAGAGATGCTTTTGTTCCTCCATATTATGCCGATATTCTATTAAAGAAACTACAATGTTTAAAACAAGATAGCAGAAGTGTTGCCTCATACTATCATGATATGCATGCTTGTTTATTACGTTGTGCTATAGATGAATGTGAAGAAGCTATAGAACAAAGGTTTTTACGTGGGATTAACAAGGAAATTCAGGAAATGCTTCTTCATGAAACATATAATTCTCTCTCTCAATTGTTTGAACTTGCATGTCGAGCTGAAATTCAGATTGCTATTGATTTAGAGGAGATGCCAATCAGTTTGCTTGCTAGTACTACTAACCTTGAATAGGAAATGGAGAATAAAAATGCACTTACATCATCGGAAAATGTTTTGCAAGGTAATTTATGTGCTGAAATTAATCAAGGTGAGTGTACTCCTGATAAAACACAATTGTCCACTATTCATGCTATTATAGAGCCACCGTTAGTAGAATCTTTTGCTGAAATTGCTTTGTTACCAGATGATTTGCTTGACACTCCTTGTAATAAAGAACAGTTGTGTGTTAATACTTCACTTATATACATGCCACAACTAGTTAATGAACATGTTAACTTTGTTGCCGAACCTTTAAGTGATTTGATACATATTGTTCACATTGCTAGTGAAACAAAAGAACAAAAATTGTTATCTTCTTTAAATACTTGGGGTTATATTGAACTTGATGATCTTTGTGAACTTAGTGCTTTAAATGAGAAATTACTCAGTAGACCTGATTTGCCATGTCCTGCTCAAATGAGTTTTCATGTAATTGAAAAATACAATGATCAAGGAGTATACTTTGTGCATAGAGTTTACATATGTTCAGATTTGAAACATCATGTAGATTTTCAAAATAATAATCTCGACCAAGGTGCTTTAACTAATCCTATTATCTCGAGAGTCTCTTGTTTTGGTTTAAATAAACAGTTTTGTTTTAAAGAAGGAGAGCCTTGTGGGCTGCTTAGCAATGCCACAATTCCTGCTCCAATATATAAAAGTACATATTCGATGTCATTTCTTCAAACAAAGGATTTGGTGAGTTGGTTTTCTTCGATTCACCGCATGTTTAAAGAACAAGAGATACTGCACAATAATGGTTCTTTTGCTTGCATTGATGATGAACACAAGAACAAACCGAGGACGGTTCAAACCAAGAAGGAGAGAATGATGAGGACATCACTAGCTCGGATATAACCATGCTTATACTTTACAATAAACAACCCAAGGTTCATTCATTCTATATTAAATTTACATTTTATATATTTGAGCTAAGGATGCTACACCATGAGCTAGCTTTGTTTTCAATTACAGAAATTCTTTCATGGATTAAGCAACACGTTAAGAGCACATCAAGAGCATGGAACATCATGGAAGTTGATTGGGAACCAAGTCAAGGCCATGAAAACATAATATACAATTTTGGGATGTTATTTATGTGCCAAGAGAAAGTGGAGATTAACTTCTACATGTTTTCGACTTGGATTCGGACTGCATGGACAGTAACAAATTCAAACGTGAACAACTTTTACATGGCAGCTCCGATTTGTATGATTGTGGACTTTTTGGAAAGCTTGAGACGTCCTCTTTCTAACGGATGCAGCTAAACTTCCAGATTCAATCAGAGGAGATTGCAATAACCAAAACAATGCGTGTTACTCAGACTCGGACTTTAAGGAGAGCACGGGATTCACACATGCATATCTTTCACAGAGAAGATCCGATTTAGATGATCTTGGACTTTTTGGAAAGCTGAGGATGTCTACATGAAAGATAATATATTTATTCCACCGAAACAATCCCGGCCAAGGCTTAAGGATCTAAGTTTCTTTTTTCTAGTAATTCTGTTTTGGAAATAATTAGTAGTTTCCATATGTAATAAGTTTCCATACTTTGGGGACGTCCCTAGGGCTATAAATACCCCTAGAGACTTCAGTTGTAATTTGGGTTTTCATTAGATAAAAGTTTAGCCAATGGTACTTGTTCGTGTAAACTCGTGATCGGTTAGATCGCCGGTTTCACGTTTCAGAACCCCAACTATCCCTGTGCGTCTTTCACATCTAGCAATTGTAGTTTCTCCTTTATCTTGTTCTTGCTCGTTCTTCGATTGCTTGCAGGAACAAGGTTGATCACCGATAAGATCAACAACCCTTGGAGTTGGTTTATCAATCGCTAAGGCGCAACACGAACGTCTCGTACGGTTGTAGTTGGGTCGTCAACGTCGTCTCTACCAATCGAAGTTATCTTATCTCCTCCTTTACTCACCGAAAGATCGGGCCATCCAATCATCCCCATCATTGTCACAAGTAGAAATCGATTCATGTCTATAGCTAGAAAATATAACCATTGACTTGTTTTCATAATTAAGCGTGATCAATGGTCATGTATAACAAATAATTATACAAAACATAAAATTTAAAATAAATGTAAGTATCAAATGAGAGTACAATTTCTTGTATGTGTACAGACATTTTTTATTACCCCCTCTTGTTAAAATACATATTGTTTGACTTTTTCAATGGTCTTCGATGTGCATCTTTATTCCTTTTGTAGATAGAGAGGCAGGAACTTTTTATTCCTTTTTCTTAATTAATCTAATACAATGTCCTTATATATAGAGAGAGAGAGAGCTAATAGTTGTGGCTAAGAATCCCATAATCCTATCTTATCTCTAATTACAGAATCCTAACTTATCTCTAGCTACAAAATCTTATCTTTAACCTTATCTCTAACTACAGAATCTTATCTTAACCTTACTTATCTCTAAATGAGATTACTTATGTTAAACAAACTCTTCTAATCTATGATGTATTGTCGAACATAACATCTCTCCCTCCCTCGGCAAACAGCTCGTCTTCAAGTTATTCAAATATTCAAAGTTGTATTTTGAAGACTGTCCATGACTTCTTTCATGACCATAAGGAATGTATGGTGGTAATTTTTAAATTCCTTGTCTTGTAAGTTTGTTAAAATGTAAGTACAATGTGTCCGTGTATAATCTGCATAACTATCGAGACCATTGTCATAACATAAACTTACAGATGGCGGTGTTGCCTGTAGTGATGGAAAATGACTTTTTGGAATGATCAGGGAATGCCTACAATGGTAAACAGAAAACACTGGTTATGAATTAAGAGCAAAAGGATGTTAGCGTGCGAAAAGAAACCAATTTGTTGCATGTCATATAGCAATACTTCAAGCATTATGAGCTCAGAACAATAATAGGTGCAGATTTAATGAAGAAAATATTAAAGAGTTCACTTGGCCCATGCTGCCCAGAGTTGTTACATTGTTAAAAACATTTGGAACCAAGTCACCACAGTTCACAAAACCTAATTCATTCTGTAGTAATTTGATTTCTCTTAACTTTTGATCTGTTCTGTCAAAAAATAGCATTAGAACAGAATCTGCAACTAGTATTAAATAACAAAGATGTAAACATTTGTTCAAAAAACTACTGTCAGTTTTTTTAAACACAAAGGCAAGAGCTCTTCCATTCATTTTAATTAGGGGAAAACCAAAGAGTTGTCAAGATCAAAAAGGATTTGAGAGAACTAGTAGTCTAAGGGTGTGTTTGGTTGAGCTGTAAATTCTGAAAAAAAAACTGTTGAGTTGTGAGCTATGAGTGGTGAAAAAGTTGAAAAGCTATTTGGTTGGAATAACTGTGGATTTATGTTTTGGTAGCTCATAATGTTTGGTTATATTATTAATATGCAATCTTGCATTTAAATTATTATAATCATGAAATTTTGTAATGTTTATACAAAAATTATATATTTTTGAATTACACTAAAATTATATATTTTACTAAAAGTTTATCGTTTCAAATTTTACATGAATTGATATATTATAATAGAATGGTGATTAATATTCGTTTAAAGTTGAACTAGGAAGTTGTAAAAGTTGAGGCCTCTTAGTTTTCAGTTTGTACTACAAAAAAACTACAACTTTTGAAAAAGTTGGTTAGCCTCTAGACCTTTTTGATTCAGCTTCTAGCTTTCTGACCAGAAAATTGGTTGGAAAAGTTGAACCAAACACAGCCTAAGAGGGGTGCAACTTGTGGAGGGAACAAAAAAAACTTCGAATAAGCAAAAGCTATGACTAGGGGTGAAAACGGATCGGATACAGACGGATATCACTAATATCATATCATTTTTCATATATTTTTTCGGATTCGGATAATCCGGATATAGATACGGAGTCGGATATCATCGAATACGAATACGGAACGAATACGAATCGAATACGAATACAGTTACGAATACTTATCGAATATCAATAATGTTACGACACTCGATGGACAACATAGAGCTTAATGAAATTTTAATTCTAAAAAATTCAAATCAAGTCTGAAAAATACGATACGTCTCATGGTATCATCATACGATACATAGATGTTGTGATAAAAATTTCAAATTATTTTGACAAAGTTTGCATATACGATGTTAAGAAAGATGGAGATTTGAGAGTAATGAATTAGAATGTTAAGAAGGAATGTGATAGGTTTAAAAGCAAATCAATAGTTAAATCTTTGTTTAAACTTGATTTTTTTCTATGATCAAAATACAACATATCTAATCTTATAAAATCACATTTTATACATAAGTTTGCTATTTTTAATTCATTATGTATGTTTTTTGATTTATATTGAAATTTATCAAATTTGAACTACAAGTGCATGAAATAATGAACTAAAAATTCTAGAAAAATCATATTCATGCATGTGAGTCTATTTTAAGTCAGTATCCACTAAATTGAAAGATATTTTTTTTAAAAAAAAATGTTACGACACTCGATGGACAACATAGAACTTAATGAAATTTTAATTCTAAAAAAATCAAATCAAGTCTGAAAAATACGAGACGTCTCATGGTATCATCATACGATACATAGATTCTGTGATAAAAATTTAAAATTATTTTGATAAAGTTTGCATATACGATGTTAAGAAAGATGGAAATTTGAAAGTAACGAATTATAATGTTAAGAAGAAATGTGTTAGGTTTAAAAACAAATTAATAGTTAAATCTTTGTTTAAACTTTTTCTATAATTAAAATACAACATATATTAATTTATGGAAAATTTGGATATTGTTATATGTCAATTTGCTATTTTTCGTTAATTCATTGTGTTTTTAAAATTTAAATTGAAAGAACTAAAAAAAAATCTTTTTATCTATTAAAAAAATTTCTCTGTTTAAAATTATAGAAATTTATCCCATTTTTAAAAATATATATATTTTTTAAAAAATCTTCTTTATTTTTTAAAAAAAATGTTTAAAAAAAATAAAGAAGATTTGGGCCATGGCGGTCAGTTGGGCCTGCCGTGTAAGTGTGTAACACTGTAAGGCCTGTTACGTGATACGGGCCTGCCGTGTGGACCGTGGGCGTGGCTGTAGGCCTGTAGTGTGGCCACTGGATTATCCGAATCCGTATCCGAATCCGATGGATATAAGACATATCATATCCGTTTCCGTATCCGAAAAAAATATCCGAATCTGAATCTGTATCTGAAAAATCCGTATCCGAATCAAAGAAATCCAAATCTGAATCCGTTTTTCCGGATACGGTCGGAAACTATCCGAACCACTTTCACCCCTAGCTATGACATGCTAGGTCTGCAACTACAGTTGTAAGTATGATACAAACAATTTCATTATTCTTACTATGATACTCTATCTCTTAGCATAATTATAAGGTTACCAGGAAACTGGCATCATTGATTTTTCTACTGTTGGATTCCCAATCCTCATTCTTTCTATTCATCAAATGCCTCGAAAAATATTCAATTTGGCTTCAATTGGGACTAGAGAGCCCAATAATACTGCAGATCACATCAGCCCAGAAGATTTCTGACAAATGACTATGGCTCCCCTTCCCCCTCCCTCGAGCTCCACCCCCTCCTTCCGCCCTTCCTCAGCGTCCGTGCTCTACGCCCCCCTCACCGTTCTTGCAGCCCATCAGTGTTAGAAAAATCGGTGATCACTAACTGATCGGCCGACCACCGAGTAAGGATTAATCAAAGAATTAACTAAATTAATCGGTCACCCAATTAATCGGTTGGCATAATATATCAAAGCGTCTATCCAATTTTAGTACACAGAAATAGTATGATGTCTATCTCTTGATTCTCTCTTTTTCTCCCATCTATAAGATGTCTCTCTAGTTCTCTCTCTTTCTCATCTATCTATGAGTTGTAGCTCTGTGCTATATTCTTTTTTTGCGAAAAATATGTCTCTCACATATGCTTTTTCAGTGCTCTATCTCACATACTTTTTCTATGCTCCTGTGCACCCGTGACTTGTGCTCTTGTGCACACATGACTTTCTTGGCATTCCATTCTCTCAAATGCACGTCTCGTTTCTCTCTATTTCTCCGTTGAGCATAGTTGTCATGGCGTCGCTTAGGCGTCGAGGCGGACTCCGGCAGATGCCACGACAGACAACTCGCCACAGTTGAATGTGGCTGTCGCGGCCATCGCAGGTCGTCCCTGTCCCGCCGTCGCGGCTTCCCCTTCATCGTCCGTCGCGCCGACTCTACTGCTCGTCACGGCGGCTCTGCTGCTCATCACGACGGCTCTGTTGCTCTTGTCTCCACCCATTGTCTTCACTTAGTTCAGTTGCTACCGTACCCGCCAACTGTCGGACCCGCCAGATCCAGTCGGGTTTCTCCATCTTCGAAAGCAACCCGGGTGCTAGGGGTGTAAAGTGAAGTGGCACACCACAGTTGTTGCAGCTACAAGATCACAGTATAGATTTCTCCTAGTTTTTTTCATTTGTTCAGTGTTTTTTTGCTACTGCCATGTCTCAATCCAATGCAATTGTCATTCCTATCAAACTTGATGGTCACAATTATCGAGAATAGGCTTTTTCTGTGAAGACTGTGTTGAGAGGTTATGCCCTAGCATCTCACTTGACTGATGCTCCACCCATTGATAAGTCAACAGATGGTTCTGGTGCTGTTGAAGTCAAGACCTGGCAGAGTTATGAGTGCCATTGTCACAAGTATGAAGGAGTCCTTGATTATGAGTCTTGAGCATCACAAGACTGCTAAGGAGATGTGGGATTATTTGCAGCGCCGGTATGTTCAGAATAGTGGTGCTACCTTACATACTCTCATAACAGGACTTCATGGTCTTTAGCAAAATGACCTCTCCATAGATGAGTACTACACTGCCTTTGATCGCTTGATGGGACCATTGCTCTCCATGGTTCCTCAGTGCACTAGGGGATGTTCAGGCTGTTGTGATCAGTTTTGTCATGGCCTCAGATCAGACTTTGAGTCTATCTGTATACAACAGCTCAGTAACCCTTGTCACTCCATCCGTTGTTAATGTATTGTCTGCCCTGATTGCTGAAGAGACCCGTCTTCGTTCACTTGCGTCTGCTCCAGTGTCAGTGCCTCATAGTGTACTTGCAGCATCTCAGAGGTCCAGCCCAACTACAGGTGGCTCCTCTGAGGGTATTATGTGTGACCATTGCAAGAAGATTGGTCATCGTTCGGAGAACTGCTTTATTCGGTATCTAGAGAAGTTGGTCGAGTATCGTGCACACCGTGCCCGTGGGCGTAGTACCTCCAAAGGCTCTGTGTCCGTTGTTGTTGCCTCCCCTGTTAGTGCTGCTCAGTCATCTTGGGTTCTTGACTCATGAGCTTTTCATGTGACATCTGATCAGTCTTAGTTGGTTGCTTGCAAGCCAGTCACTGATGGTGCTTCTGTTCAGACAGCTGATGGTACATCTTGTTATATTACTCATCAGGGTTCACTTTGCAATTCTCAGTTTTCTGTACCTAATGTTTCTTTTGTACCACAGTTGTCCATGAACCTTCTTTCAGTAGGTCAAGTCATAGACCATAATTGTTTTGTTGGATTTGATGACTCATCTTGTTTTATTTAGGATCATCGAAGCGGGATTTTGATTGGGACTGGCCATCGCCGTAGAGGTGCCCCTAGCCTCTATGTTTTGGACACCTTGAGGCTTCCTTCTTCCACTGCTTCTACCGCTCAGGTGTCATCCGTTGCATCGTCACCTACCTCTTCCTTCGCCAAGTGGCATCATCATCTTGGTCATCTATGTGGGTCTCGGCTATCTACATTAATAAATAAAGGTTGTTTAGGTCATACATCTATTGAGTCTAGCTTTCATTGTAAGGATTGCAAGCTTGGCAAACATATACAACTTTCATATCCCTTTAGTACTTCTTATTTTACTAGACCTTTTGATCTTGTTCATTCAGATGTATGGGGCCCTGCCCCTTTGCTACAAAGGGTGGTCATAAGTTTTATGTCATTTTTATTGATGATCATTCTCGATATATTTGGATTTATTTTATGAAACACCGTTCCTAATTGTGTTCCATTTACCAGTCTTTTGCTCGCATGGTTCATACTCAGTTTTCTACTCCCATCAAAGTATTTCGTTCTAACTCTGTGGTGAGTATTTATCTGATACTTTTCGCCAGTTCTTGACCACTAAGGGCACTCTTGCTCAGCTCTCATGTCCTAGTGCCCATGCTCAAAATGGTGTTGCTGAACGCAAACATCGTCATCTCATAGAGACTGCTCGCACTCTTCTGATTGCCTCTTTTGTTCCTTCGCATTTCTGGGGCGAAGCTGCTTCTACTGTTGTTTATCTCATTAACCGACAACCTTCATCCAAATTGTCTGGCAAGAGTCCTGGTGAAGTAATTTTTGGTACTCCTCCTAGGTATGATCATCTCCGGGTGTTTGGGTGTACGTGCTATGTTCTGCTTGCACCTCATGAGCGAACTAAGTTGACAACCCAATCAGTTGAGTGTGTTTTTCTAGGATATAGTCCTGAGCATAAGGGTTATCGTTGTTATGATCCTTCTTCTCGCCGCATACGTATCTATCATGATGTGACTTTTGATGAGAATCGTCCCTTCTTTTATAACCAGTCTACCCAATCATCCTATTCTTCCATAGAGTCCACATCGTTTATGTGTCTCCCTCCACCCATTTCAGTTCCACTTATTGCCAACGATCCTTCCCCACCCACCACAGTTGCACCTCCACATTCTAAACCACCCATCATACATGTTTACACTCGTCGTCCCACTAATCCCAGAGTCTCCATCGAATCCTACCTCGACCAATCCTAATGCGCTTGTTTCTGATGATTCTAACATATTTGATGAGTCACATGCTATTTCTGATGAGTCATAGGTTGGTTCGAGATATAATCTACGAGATCGTGCTACTATTGAGCCTCCTGATAGGTTAGGTTTCCCATGTGTAAGTGCCATTGTTGATGAGCCATCCACTTATCAAGAAGCTTCTAGTAGTCCGGAATGGCAACTTGCTATGTTTGAAGAGCTTACTGCCCTTGATCGTACAGGCACTTGGGATATTGTTCCATTACCCTCACATGCAGTACCAATTACATGCAAATGGGTGTTCAAAATTAAGACCAAGTCAGATGGCACTATTGAGAGATATAAATCTCGTCTTGTTGCTAGAGGTTTTCAGCAGACTCAGGGTGTGGATTATGATGAGACATTTGCTCCTGTTGCCCACATGACTATTGTTCGTACTCTGATTGTCGTAGCTGCTACTTGTTCTTAGACTATATCTCAGATGGACGTCAATAATGTTTTTCTTCATGGTGATTTGCATGAGAAAGTCTATATGCAGCCACCCCCGGGCATTGATGTACCCTATGGACATGTTTGTCATCTTCGTTGTGCTTTATATAGTCTTAAACAAACCTCACATGCTTGGTTTGAGCGTTTTGTCACTATGATAAGAGCTGCTGATTTTTCTCCCAATGATCATGATCCTGCTTTGTTTGTTCATCTCTCTTCACATGGACGCACTTTGCTTCTTTTGTATGTCGATGATGTGTTGATAACGGGCGATGATGTGGAACATATTTCTCAGGTGAAGAAGCAACTTAGTGAGCAATTTCTGATGTCTGACCTGGGCCCTCTCAGCTATTTCTTAGGGATTGAGGTTTTACATTCTGCCAAGGGCTATTATCTTTCTCAGTCCAAATACATTTGAGATCTTATTTCTCGTTCTGGAATTACTGATAATCGGACAGCCGTAACACCTATGGATCTTCATTTACAGCTTCGTCCTACTGATGGCACACCTCTTGAGGATCCCTCTCGATATAGGCACATTGTGGGCAGTCTTGTTTATCTCACTGTTACCAGATCTGACATTGCTCACGTTGTCCATATTTTGAGTCAGTTCGTGAGTGCCCCTACTTCAGTTCATTTTGGGCATTTACTTCGTGTGTTGCGATATTTACAAGGGACATCATCTTAGTGTTTGTTTTATGCTCGTGATACAAGTTGCAGATTTTTTCACTAAAGCATAGACTCAAGAACAACATCGGCTTCATTTTCTCAAACTCAACGTTTCCGATCCACCTTGAATTCGAGGGGTGTTAAGGCCCATATATAAGGCCCATATATCATCTAAGTCATCTAGGCTCATCTCATGGCTATATATATATACATCACCTTAATGGTGTGATTATGTCTCTCTAATCAAGGTTAGTAACAGGTTCATCCATTTCCTTTTGGCCCGACAACTAGGGCGACTCTCCTCTGGAATTGGTCTTCCCTAGGTTGTTCTCTTTTGCCAAGAATAAGGGTATTACTGTGAAGCACTTCCTCAGCCAGACTGACTTGGGACATCTGTTCTCCCTCCAGCTATCTTAGGAAGCCTCTCTGGAGCTTGCTCAACTGAACCTCGTCCTAGATCAACTGAATCATGAAAATGGCATGGTTGATAAATTGTCGTTCATATGGGGCTCGCTGACATATTCATCTCAGAGGTTCTATAAATATCAATTCAAACTACTTCAAGTTCATCCAATCTTTAAATGGATTTGGAAGTCCAAGTGCGCCAACAAAATCAAGGTCTTCTTCTAGTTACTGTCTGCGGATAAGCTAAATACTAGGAACATCCTTCGAAGAAAACACATCTTAATCCCAAACGCCGATCACGGTTGTATTCTTTGCTCGAATGGTTTGGAGGAAACTTCGCTCCACCTCTTCTTTTCTTGAAACTTTAGTCAATCTTGTTGGTGGTTTCTTCAAATCAACTGGGATCTTTCTCTACAGCCCGGGAAATGATCGCCAAAGCCAAAGACGAGCTCAATGAACCTTTCGCCTTGAGCTCATAATGATCGGTTGCTGGTCTACTTGGTTGCTCAGGAACAATCACATCTTCAACAATCAACTAGCCTCACTCTCTGGTTGGAAAGCAACCTTATTTCAACTTTCCAACCAGGCTCAAAGGTTTTTGGAAAATCTTCGTCAACCGCTATTGCTCTGGATCAATCGCGTAGGCTTTTGAGTGTATTGTTGTTACTCTTGCTCAATTTCTATGTTGTAGGGCATGTAGTTCTCCCTAACCCTCCCACCCCTGCTCCTTCCTTTCCCTTGCTTCCTCTTCCCTATTTGTACACTTTTTATTCTTTTTATTAATATAAATCGTGGTAGGACAGTAGGAGCCTCTCCTACTGATTTCATTCAAAAAAACATCAGCCCAAGAATAACCATACATGAAGCCACACCGCCAACAAGCCAGCCTAAGAAATTTGCTCTGTTGTACACAACTACTAAATAAGTAGATTGAGGTTTCAGCAAGCTAAATCATGATCTTGTTCTTACAAGTTTTAAGTAAAGTATCTATGATGACAAACACAATAGAAATTTTGCCAATATCGATGTAAATTTAAACTTAATTATTTCTCACTTTAAACACTATTAATACTAGAGCCCAATATATGATCCATGAACCAGTCCATTGGCTCAACTAAACACTATAGATTCTTATATGCTCAATAAACAAATACTTTATATATATATATATATTATTATATATATATACACATACGGGAGCACTATTCTACACCACGTGTGTAAAATAGCTATTCTATACCGACCACTTTCAGTAATAGATTTTCTCAGTAGAATAGCAATTGAGTACTATTTTTTTCTCAGTAGTAGTGTCACCGGCAGGGATTTCGGGGGAATTAGAAGGAACTAAACTTCTTAATTGATAAGGAATCAAGGTAGTTGGTCGAGGGCCTAGACCTCTTCGTTGTGGCGGCGCCGTTGCGGCGACGCGGCGAAGAGGCAGGGATACAAGAAGGCAATAGCCAAACTGAATACTCGACCACTAGACTTCTAATGAGGTCCTGTCTATATAGGCACAAGACCTGACCTTTTGATCTAATCTGCTATAACCAACTTGATCTAATCTAGAATCTTAACTAATTAATCAAAACAGATTTTATCCTAACTGCTACAGTACCAGGGTACTGTTCACGTGAACAGTACATGCGGTACTATTCACGGGCCTGGCCCACTTCCTATCTGTGACAGTAGATTTCTCAGTAAAATAGTGGTGTAGAATAGCATTTGTATATATATATATCAATTAGTGCAATACAACTGAAAATGGATAATCAGAACAACCAAATATGAAAATCATTCTAACAAATGCAGAATTATTTTCCAGATTCACTAAAATATGACTTTGGCAAGGTCGTCGGCGAGCATTGCAACGATCCAAGACTTGACGACACAATCCATCCGAGACCAATTAGGGGAGATGGAGTTTAGAGGGTCATTGCGGACGTGGTCCTGAAGAGAAAACTTGTGAGGACGAGCAGGAATTGGTCGCGCCAATGGTTGAAGTTACTGGAATCGACGTTGAGGACGGTGCTGACACAGGTACGGATGTTGTGGACAGAGACCGCCTGGGAGTGCAATTGCAGAAGAGCCATGGCCTCGTGGAGGAGCATGGCCGAGGCAAGGTCAGAGGGAGACGGTGAAGCGCTGAAGAAGGTGTCGCCGAGCGCACCAGGGGCAGCAGCGGCAGCGACCATGCGCTCCCTGGCTACGCGTGCCAAGGCTTCGCTGGCGCGGGTAGCAGCTGTGTCACGATCTTTGGCAGCGGCGTCCTCAGCTTCAGCCTGAGCAGCACGGGCCAAGGCGGCCTAGCGCTCCTGGTCGAGTTGTTGGGCGGCGGCGGTGACATCCCTTGAGCTGGGGGGAGGTGGGGAAGAGGGGGACACAGTTTTCTATAGACAATCTCAAAAACATGCGGAGCTGAAAGTCCCATCACTGATCCGGTGGATATAGTGACAAGCTCATATAGTTCATTAAGCAATATTGTCCTGTAGTTTAGATGATAGTTAGACTCATTTACAGTGACCTGAAATGCCTTTTTAATTAGCAGCACCTGATTTACTATGTCAAGGCTAATTCATGTGATCAATACCATATAAGTTAATGGTGAATGTTACATCATAGAAAAAGAGTTTAAGCAGCTCTTCACAATCAGTTTTACAAGACTAACATGCCACACCAATTTATAAATTACAAAGAATAATTGGGTGGCATCAAGCACATGCTCAGATTCGAAATATGAAAAGTGATATTTACATTCCAAGAGTTTGAGGAAAAAAACTCAAATGATGGCAAACAGTTCAATATAGTAAGCAAGCATCTTTACATTACTTCTTAAAAAGTATATCTACATCATATTTTAAAATTAAGGTGGCTACAGAGTGTTAGAGTGTGTGTGTCTGTCGTGTGGGTCCCACTGTGTGTGGACCCCTCCTGTAAGGCTCTCCTTCTATCCTCCCAACCCTAGGAAGAATATGCGGCCCTTCTGGCCAATCAGACCTGGGACCTGGTGCCTCGTCCCTCTGGCTGCAATGTGGTCACCGGCAAGTGGATCTGGACACATAAACGCAAGGCAGATGGTTCACTGGATCGCTACAAGGCTCGCTGGGTCCTTCGGGGTTTCACCCAGCGCCCTGGAGTTGACTATGATGAGACTTTCAGCCCAGTGGTGAAGCCTGCTACTGTCCGGACCGTTCTCTCCCTGGCACTCTCGAGGTCCTAGCCAGTTCACCAGCTCGATGTGAAGAATGCCTCCTCCATGGCACCCTGACGGAGACTGTGTATTGCAGCCAGCCTGCGGGCTTTGTGGATCCCGCTCACCCTGAGCGTGTTTGCTGGCTCAACAAGTATCTGTATGGTCTGAAGCAGGCTCCTCGGGCTTGGTACAGTCGGTTCACCTCCTTCCTGGTGTCTGTGGGGTTCAGCGAAGCCAAGAGTGACACTTCTCTATTTGTCCTCCACCACGGTGCTGACTCAGCCTACTTGCTGCTTTATGTGGATGACATTATTCTCACTGCGTCCAGCCAGTCTCTGCTTCAGCGGATTGTCTCCTCGTTGCAGCAGGAGTTTGCCATGAAGGACCTTGGTGTGCTCCATCACTTCTTGGGAGTGACAGTGGAACACCGCCCTGATGGCCTCTTCCTTCACCAGCGCCAGTACGCCTTGGATGTCCTTCACCGCGCAGGGATGACTGACTGCAAGCCATGTTCCACTCCAGTCGATGCTCAGTCCAAGATTTCCGGTACCAAGAGCGCACCAGTGGATGATCCCACTGCCTACCGAAGCATTGCTGGCGCCCTTCAATACCTCACATTCACTCGGCCGGATATCTCTTATGCGGTGCAGCAGGTGTGCCTTCATATGCACGACCCAAGGGACCCGCACCTTACCGCTATGAAGCGGATTCTCCGCTATCTGCGCGACTCCCTCGACTTTGGGCTTCACCTTCGGCGTTCTCCTGTTGCTGAGCTCGTGGTTTACACTGACGCCGACTGGGCGGGCTGCCCGTACACGCGTCGCTCCACCTCCGGCTACGCCGTCTTCCTTGGTGGCAACCTCGTGTCTTGGTCATCCAAGCGGCAGCCTGTTGTCTCCCGCTCCAGTGCCGAGGCTGAATACCGTGCGGTTGCCAACGGGGTGGCCGAGGCATCCTGGCTCCGGCAGCTCCTCGGGGAGCTCCATTGCCCCCTCGCCAGGAGTACTTTGGTCTACTGCGACAACGTCAGCGCCGTCTACCTCTCCACCAACCCCGTCCAGCACCAACGCACCAAGCATGTGGAAATCGACCTCCACTTTGTTCGTGATCGTGTCGCCGTGGGAGATGTCCGTGTTCTACATGTGCCTACCACCTCCCAGTTCGCCGACATCTTCACCAAGGGGTTGCCTTCCTCCACCTTCTCCGAGTTCCGCTCCAGTCTCAACATCCGTTGCGCCGGAATTTCGACTGCGGGGGGTGTTAGAGTGTGTGTGTCTGTCGTGTGGGTCCCACTGTGTGTGGGCTCCTCCTGTAAGGCTCTCCTTCTATCCTCCCAACCCTAGGGAGAGGAATCTATCCAGCTCTTCCTTCACAGAGTATAGTTCCACTACAGTTTTGCAAACTAAGTAAATATAAATAATTGGTGTAAGTATTAATTTATCAGAAAATCAAAAGTAGACCAATAGATCAAACAAACATTCATGTCCAGACATATAGCAGTCATATTTTACATGGCCACTAATGATGTCAACCAAATTAAACATCTTAAACGTCTCATAAATTATTTAATACATCGAGAATGTCCACATGACCACATCCAAACACAACCTGGTATAGAGTATGCACATCCGAACAGAACTTTGCACTAATTTGCCAACCTGGTGCAATATCTTGAATATGCCATATTGTCATGGCCTATTAAAAGCAGCAAGGGTATGCACAGACTGAACTACTGAAAACCAAATCCACTGGGAGATGTACAATCAACCCAATGCCATCAATTTAAATAAGTTAAAAGGTGTATAAGACGCAACCAGCACACAAAAGATGCATGATATAACGTGCGGCTGTTGCGCCATGCTTACTTCAACAAGACAACGACAACAAGGAAAATATGTGCCTAACAAATTTGAACGGAGGGAAGTATTATTTAACCACCTCGTTCGTCCCACATTAATGAAACAATAAAGTACTATCTATATGCGCACATGAATAATACATACGACACATAACACAAACATCTGTTACAATGGAAAGAGTAGCGATCTATACCATGCACAAATGCACAATAAATTTCGTCATCCAAACGAAATTTAGCCGTTCTCATGCCAAAATCCAAATCATGGGAAAAACCGTCAAGGAGTCAACTACTCTAGCAACTGAACCAACCTTCCCAGACAAACAAGAGATGAATAGAACGAAACAAATTATAGAGTTCACATGTTGCCAAGACGAAATCGAAAGCAGAGGAGGAACGATAAGCTAGGGCACTTACCCAGTGCTCAGTGGTTTGATATCCAGGATGCACACGCACACATCATCCTCGTAGAGCTACAACCACACGAAAAAAACAACCGATTCGTCACCAAGAAAAAATGACATCGAGAGAAGGTGAGCACCTCCACCCCACGGAAGGGGGAGAAAGATAGCGAAGAAGCAGAGGAACTGGACTCGAGAGCGCGCGCTTTGCGTAGCGAAGAGTCCAGGCAGCAGGTGAGTGAGTAGCTGCAAGTACCTTGTATGCCGGTTTGTTGCCCTTGACGATCTCGCAGAACACGCAGTAGTCGCCTCCCGAGGAGTCCCCCTTCCCCCCTCCGGCGCACGGAGACGCGGCGAAGCCCGTTCCCGCCTCTCCCACCCGCAGGTCATGGCGGCCGTGCCGCGCGGGCGGCGGCGCGCACGGGAGGAGGTGGGATAGGAGCACGCCGAGGCGCCGCTCCGGCGCCGGCGACATCGTGGCGGGGGGTTTGGCTTGGAGGAGGAGGCAGCGGCGGAGGCGGTGGCAGCGGCAGCGGCAGCGGCGGAGGCGGTGGCGGTGGCGTGGGGGAGCGTGCGTGTGCTTTGGAGTTCGTGCGCGGCGTGAGGAGAGAGAGGGGGGTCGCTTTGCTTGTGTCATGTGTGGTGGTCTCTGCATTTTATCCGGAGGCGTAGGGCCGTGTACGCCTCGTGGTCTCCGCGTGATATCTCACTGACATGTGGGGTCTAACATCTGGTGTGGCCCACCTGTCGGCTGTCAGTTCTTTTAGTCCATCACCTGGCCGGCGGAGCCGCGAGGATTTGTCTGGCGTTACGAGACGGGTGGCACCCTTTCTTCCATTCACGGGTGTGCTACCTGTAAGGCCTTGTTTGAGAAGAGGGGGAGTAAAATTCCAGGAAATAATATCCGAAAGGGGATTTTGAGTGACATATTTCTTTCCCTCCAACTTCCTAGGAAGAAATTTCCCTTTGGGAAAATATTCCCAGCCATTATTTGGGAACCGAAGAGGATAAAAATCCTCCTACTCAATATCAAGTGTAAAAAAGCTCTAATTTTTATGAATTCAATTGCATGTAGAACAAAAGATCACTCACTCTCTCTCTCTTAACAAGGATAAATACAAAGCTCAATTACATTGCATGTAGAACAAAGCTCACAAATCACTCACTCTATCTCAACTAGAGCAAATACAATTATCATCATAACGAGATCATAGAACACATTATATAGAACAAGATGCCCTAAGCAGCCAATCATCAAAACATTGAACAAAAGCGGGCAAAGGTCTTTAATCCGCAAAATACTAAACCATTCTTGATTCTTGTGGCCAAAAACATCAATTCTTATGAAGTCACAAACTACCATGACATTTTTGGGATAGTGTGCTTTTCCTATTTCTATATGGGGGAGCTTTCTCTTCAGCAATTGTGATGGGAATATGTGTTCCATCAATTGCACCAATACAATTCTACACATAACCAAAAGAAATCTAAGACAAAGAAAATGTTTAGAAAATCGATTCATCTAGTATGTATAGCTCACCTTAAAAAATGGCCAAAAGCGAGAGTCGGATACAATCTTCGGATGAGTTTGGTTGGAACTAGGAAGCTTCACGAATTTGTGTGTGAGAGTAGGTATTATATCAAAAACAACCTTTATGTGCCTATGGATTGTTTCACCACTATGTTGAAATGCTTTTTGCAATCTTCCATTGCTAGCATTATGTAAGATCATAAACATAAACATTCCCAATTGCTCCTCAATAGTAACTCCACGTGTGTCACGCAAGAGACCCTCTCGTCTAAGATAATTTGATATTGTCTTAAATATCTCCGGCTCCATTCGAAACTCACTCCTACACCAACTCTCATGCCCTTCAAGAATTTCCTTCATCTTTTTAGCACCGGTGTATGCTGAAGTATGGACTAGCCTTTTTTCATCATTGATCCATTCAAGTATGCTAGGAATAATTACGAAAAAGAATTCATCGTCTTCTTCTTCTTCCATTTGCATGAATTTTTTAATTTTTTTCTTCCTATATTCTGTAATGTCATTTCTAGAACCCATTATCTAATATTTATAAAAAGGACAAAATTAATATTCCATAATAATTAGAACACATAAAGATCTGATGTAGAGAACATTCATTAAACAACGCCCAATATAGAAAAAAATTGGACACCGCCCAAGATCTGTTGTAGAGAACATTCTAAAATACTATAGATACCATAAAGAAAAGTTGCATACAAAAAAGTGTACATGAGTAAATGAACATGAGTAAACAGTGTCTGATCTAATTTATTTGTTTGTTTACAAATTTTTAAACAAGTAAACAACATGACATAACTTCATGTCACGACCTAAATGAACAACTCATCTGTAGAACTCATTACTCATCTAACATAAGAACACCTAATCATTGTTCTTTACCAGTCCAATTTTGTACAAACTAAATGAACAACACCAATGCACCATATATAGTCTTTCTATCCAACCTGACACCACATTCCAATATCAACATATTTAGATGCACCCTGTCCTAGTACTTCAATTCGCAACCCAAAAGCAGAGGGGTTGGGGCGCATCTTCTACAGAGGGGGTGGGGGCGCTCACCTTGCCTTGTCGGCGTCCTGTAGCGCAGAGGAGGACACGCCTACGCTAGTGGCCGAGCGAGCGCGAGGGACTCCCAGCCGTGCCTCGACCGCGCGTGCGCGAGGAGATCCCGGCTGCGCCCCGGCCGCGCGAGCGCGAGGGGCCTCCCGGCCGTGCCCCGGTCGCGCGTGCGCGAGGGGATCCCGGCCGCGCGTGCGCGAGGGCCTCCCGGCCACGCCCTGGCTGCGCGATAGGCTCCTGGCCGTGTGAGAGGGAGGCGGACACCAGCAGCGGGGAGGCGGCCACTGGCCGCGCGAGGGACTCCCAGCCGCCGCAAACCGGGGAAAGCCATCCACGAATCTGGATGTGTTTTTTTCTCTCCCCGGGGATAGACTGGGTTAGGGTTAATGTGGCCCGTGGAAATTTTGGCCCACTCATCATCCAAATGGCCATTGCGGGCTGACGGGAATAAAAAACCTGGGCCAAAATTTCCCCCGAGTTTGGGCCAAAATCCCCACCGGGATTGGGCCTCCCAAACAAAGCCTAAGAGGTCGCTGACATATGGGGTTTTGTTTGTTAGGCCGTACGTGCAAATGAGTGAGATCGTGTAGTTTTTACGTGTGGGGTCGGTCGGGCGAATGATACAGTTTGGACTGTGGGCCCACAGAAGTGTGGGGATATGCGATTGATTTCGGGATTTCGTTGGTTAGTGGTTACAGGCTTGTGGCCTGTGGGCTGCCGGTGGGGATGACAGCAAATCATGCCGGTGGCTATTCCGGCGCGTTCCCATATACCGAGGTTCGAGTTTTTTTATTTATAATAAACTTATAATTATAAAACTAAGCATGCAACGAAGTTTTTTCTAACGCTGAATTAGAACAATTCAAAGCTAAAACAAACATAATCTAAATCATTTTAGTATCCTTGTTTTTTAAAATATAAATGGTTTATAATTTATATGTGCTTTTTATTTTTTTATATTTGTTTTTGTTAAATAAATATTATTTCTCTCGTGAATAAACAAAATTATATTTTTTTCAAAATAGAATAAATGAGAATCAATAAACTCATTTGAGTTGATTTTTTTCTTGTGTATAGGTCTAAAATGACTTATAAAACAAATCAATGTATATTATATTATGATTTAAGTGAAAATTTTATTCATGGGTGTACCTATTGGGAAGAAATACTTCATCCTCAGGACTTTCAAGATTAAGAGACAAAGACAACTCATAAAGTTCTAAGCCAAAGACTTGTCTCCGAATTGACGAATGTTTAAAGCCGATGGGTTCGTCTGAACTCTGGTTCGAAGATACCCTTCGAAGATACAATACTGCGCTGGGAAACAACTAGAAGGATGGGACGTCTGCCTTATCTACCTCCTTCGAACATTTTTTCCCATTTTAGCCCTATTCGGGGTACCGAATAGTTTCCACTATGTCGGTTGTAATTGAGGGGTAAAAAAGTCTTTTCCTTAGAGTTTTTACCTATAAATACCCACTTTCTCACCCTGTAATAGGCATCGAATATTCAGATATTCAATACACAACTTCAAACTACTTCGAGCTATTATCCAATACGGAGGCTTGAGATAGTCCGCTTCACAAACCCTTCATTTGTTAGTTCTTAATCATAGAAAACCTGTTAGCGTAATCTTTTACGCCAACAGTTGGTGCCGTCCGTGGGGAACCTAGTTCTAAAAGCTAGTTCTCTGCCACTGACTGCACTTTGAAGAACACTTGCGGAGGGAGTTTCGGAGTCTAAAGATTCTGCGCACCCTTCGGTAAGGGGCTTCCAAGTGTAGTTCAAAGGCCTTTCCTCGCCTTCCCAAATCATTCGAAGTCTTCAGTCTTCGGACCTTAGCTTCGTAAGCCATGCCACCTAATAGGAGCCTAGCCACCGATCCTCCCCGAAGGTCCCCTCGGACCAACGGTGCAGGACCCTTATCCATTCCACAAACTCCCGAAGTGGTCATCAGACCTCGAGCACCCAGAATCCCCCGAGCGACTCCCTCAGTGTTTCGAACCGATTATCCTAGTTCTCAAGACCCAGAGGTCCCCTCCGGAGGAAGCGAAGACCTTCCTGAGGATGTAGCTACCCAGGTAGCGCAGCTTCAGGAGAAAGTAGCAAGGTGGAGGCAAGAGGCTGCAAATAGGCTTCGCCCTCAAGCCTTCCCTCTTGCTTCGGAGGTGCCTCGAGACGATGGTCCTAATAATTATCCCGAAGATCTTTGAGTCCCAGAGAATGCTGAGAATGCATCCTTCGACGATGAATCTCCATTGCATCTGGACTTGCAGAAGGTGCCCTTTGACCCCAGGTTCAAAGCCTCGAAGTTGCACAAATACTCTTGTGGGTCCGACCCCGGAGAGTTCTCTCGTTCTTATGCCCTGGCAATAGAAGCCAACGGAGGGGTGCGGAATACAATGGCAAAATGTTTCCCCCTCGCGTTGGAAGGTGTGGCTCTCCGTTGGTTCTGATCTCTAAAGCCAGGATCAATTAGGTCATGGGATCATCTGAAAAGGAAGTTCGTGAGTAACTTCCAGGGGACGTTCGTAGCCCTGATGTCCATGGGAAGCTTGTTCCAGGTGAAGCAGCAAGCAGGAGAGACCCTTCGGGAGTACTTTACACGCTTCGCCCACATCAAGTCCTAGATAAAAGGCTTGTCTACCTCTTCGGTAGTGGACGCGACGCGCGAAAGGGTGTTGAATCCAGACCTCCTCAGCAAACTTCACTGGAAGCCGGTGTCATCTGTAGCAAAGCTAATGGCATACTTCGAACAGTATGCCAAGGCAGAAGAAGACTGCCTCCGATGAGCCGTGGTGCCTGCGCTAGTCCTCCTTCGAGAAGTGAAGACGGAGCCAGAAGTCCCGACTCCTCCGCAAGCCCCCCTTGATAATCGCTTTAATGATCATAGAAGGGGAAAAAGCACTTCCGCTCCGAGGTATTAAATATTACACCCTCCGTGTGGCGCCCCGATTTATCAAAATCGAGACATTATTGAATTTCCATAGAAAAACAATAATACAAGAGGTTCATCATGCGACAACGTACATACGATAATATCAATGGTACGCAGACCATATTTATTACATCAAAGTTTTAGTAAAAACAGTAATAAAAATAATTAAAAAGCGGCATGACGAACATCTCCTTCAGGATCTTTCTTCTCGACTGGGTCGCTACTCTAGACCGTCTTCATAGCAAACATCCTCTGTGGGGTCCAACGGGTATGAGTACAAAAAGTACTCAACAAGCCACCGCAAATGCAAGTAATAATGCAGGATAATAAACAAAGAAGGGTAATGGCTAACATTGCGGAAAAGTACAGTTTCAGTTATTGCATTTAGTGTAATCACATTTTAATCATGCGGAAAAGTAAATGTGAATATCGACAACATCAACTAACTCGAGGAGTACATTTTACCTCCTCGCACAACAGTCCTTACATGTCAATCCATCATGCACATACATATCCAAAGTAAACTAACTGGGGGATGTCACGCAACCCGCCCTTGACCGTGGGCTCGGCTTTTCGAAAAGATTTAAGACTCTGATCAGAGATGTACTACTGTACCCACAAGGCACGCACTCATCCCGAACGAGATGACCCATACCACAGGAACTCGTGCCAAAACCTCAGCATGAAATGTTCCAAGCGATAACCACCCGCTCTAGGTTTCGCCGGCGCGCCGGGCCGCATCCCGGCTAACGTCGCACCCCCTTTTGCGCCACATTGGTACAAGTCACCCGCAGGTGCTACTTGACCCATCTCCAAATGGTGGCCTCGGTTTGGAACAATCCATACCTTAGTTAGGACTTACCCACTAGACTTGTGGTTAGTACGTAAGTGTATTGCAACGGATCCCTCAGACCGGTCCTTATAGTGCCCCGGGTGCTCCGACCAATGCCCTAGCTTGCACCCGGAACCCACCATGCATTCACTCACAACCACAACTCCAACACCGATAGAATTCCATAGATAAGAAACAATGGGGAATCATATAATAGAACCATGTACTACGACTCATTTTTATCCTATAGCGATCGTGTCGATACATTGGACACTAGCTAATAACATTTATCATACGGTGACAAGGAGTTTAGGCTAGAGAGCATGACTTGGGTTGCACATCAAGGTCGGAGGATCCTAAATAAATATATTGTAAGGGTTCATTTGACTAATGCATATATAACCTATGTGTTTTAGCGATAGTTTAATCAAACATGGGTTCAATATGCTCAAAAGATTTGTTTGGTGACTTGCCTTGATCAGCGAAAGGCGAGGGAGGGACTTCCGGGATGTATTCCGGCTCCTCGGCGACGTCGTAGTCTTTTTGATATAGTAAAGTAAAATAAAATGAACACAATATTCAATCAAACAATATAACATTACATGATAAGCACATAGATCAAAGTTGGTTTGATTAAAAATAAAATAAATTCAATTGTTAAGGTTCTGTGATTTATTTCATAAATAAATTTTAAAGGAATTAAAAAGTTGTCCTTTTTAGAAAGGGGTGTTTAAATGTGATTATTGTCATATTAAGTTCTCAAATAAATTTGAAATGAAAAGTTCATGTTAATTTAATGGTTTTCAGTACATGGACAGAAAGGAAATAAATATAAATTTTCCTGAAGTTTAAATATTTGAATTTATATTTTAACGCTAAAGGCATTTGAATATTCATTTGAATAAACATGAAATGCCCAAAGTAAACCTACTGTTTTTATTGCATAAACATGTAGAGAATAATATTATGAATTTTCTGAAATTGGAATGACAATTTTTAGAGTTCAAATGTGCCAGATATGAATTTTACAAGTTTTAAACCTTTTCTGGAATTTATTTTTAAATTTAAAACCTCTCGGGTCCACGGTGAGCTAGGCCCACGGTGAACCCGCGGACTGTGCGCGTGCGCCGGATCGATCTGGACCGTTGGATCCAGATCCAACGCGCGCAGGCGAGGCGGAGCGCTTAAATGAAAACGAACGGCCAGGATTAAAACGTGCGAAAGGGTACTACGTGGACGCACGAGATCGATCGCGGGTTTTAAATGGAAATGGACGCGCAAGATTAAAACGTAACGCTTTGACCAGATCCGACGGTGCGGATTAGATCGCGTACGTGGGCTCACACGCGCCATCCGATCACGATCGCACGGTCGGGATCAGATCCGACACGGCATGGGTACTCGACCCGTGCCGGTCGTCTTCTCCGGCGACGGCGAGCGGGCCAGGGGCCACGGCGAGCGATGGCGGTCAAAGCTAAGGCCTAAAATGGAAAGAGGGTGTTATGGGGATCACGAGGGTACCCTTGCGGTGAAGAAAGGTCGACAGAGCGAGGCCGGCGACGAGCGGAGGCGGCGAAGGTGTTCGGGTCCTTGGCGGCGACGGCGATCCGGCGAGGTTCGTCGACGATGGAGTGGTGGCCGCCGTTGGGGAGGTCCTTGCGGTCACGTTGGTGGCGGAGGCGCGGACAAAGGCGGTCCGAGGCGATCGCGAGGGGTGGCCGGAGGCGAAACAGGGGGAGTGCGCTAAAAGGTGAAGTGTGGGCGCTCGGTTTGGTCTGAGAGCAATTGGACGCGTGAACCGAACGCGGTGGTGGGTCGTGGTTTAAATAGGGTCGTCGGCGAGTGTTGGGGGAGATAATCCCGACGGCTGAAGGGGGTCCACAACCAGGGGGTCCGAGGCTTAGCACCGGAGGCCACCCTCCGGGAGAAGGACGCCGGAGGCCACCCTACGGGAGCAGGACGCCGGAGGCCACCCTCCGGGAGAAGATTGCCGGGGGACCTCCCTCGGCCCGCAGTAGCAAACCCAAAGGGAGTGTTGGCGGGAAAAGGACTGAACAAGTACACGGGGGGACAGGATCACGGGCCTGTGAACCGTGTCAGGCGGCATAGGCAGCGCCTGACACGGTTGATACGCCGTCAGAGTCAAATCTTCTTGTCTGTACTATGTATAGTCCATTTTGTCTGTACTATTGACCGACCGTTGATCGTGTAGCCGTTGGCGGACCAGAGGCGCTTGGCCCTCTGGACGGGGCGCCTTATAAATACCCCTCAACTGTAGTTGTAACGGGCAGGCTCAAGAAGCATTGAATACATCGCTCTCATTTCCACTAAGAAACCTGCTGGTCCGATCCGTCGTTCCAACAATTGGCGCCGTCCGTGGGGATCTTAGTTCAAGAAGCTAGCGTCCTCTACACCCACTCACCTAGAAAGCATGTCAAGTCGAAAGGGAGCAAGCACGGTTCCCCCGCGCCGGTCGGCCCGCACCGCCGGGATCGAGCCCGCTTCGATCCCCGACCCCAGCCCTTCGGCCCCTGCTGTTGCGCCAGCCGGGGCGCCCTCCCTGGAGCCAACCCAGGCGTCGGAAGGGACGCCCGAGGCCAGAGGCCCTGTTGGCGTACCTGAACCGACCTCTGTCAACCTGGCAGGATTGCCGGAGGAGCTGCCGGAGCAGCATGTTCCAGGCGGACCCCCGGTGTTGTCCCTCCGGACCGACTACGCCCGCTCACGGGACCCCGACACCGCTTCAGGAGGAAGCGGGAGCCAAGCCGACACCCTGGCCGCCGAGAACGCTCGGCTGAAGGTGGAACTGGCTTTGTGGCGCCAGGAGGCGTCGCTTCGCCCTCCGGAGCCCCTCCGCGCCGCGAAAGCTGTGGCCGTGACGCTGAGCGACGACGAAGATCCGGCGGACGAAGAAAACCCGTCGTACGACGAAGAGTCCCCTCTGCATCCGGATCTTCAGAGGGTGCGCTTCGGCTCGAAGTTTCGCGCCGCCAAGCTTCCCAAGTACTCCGGAGACTCCGACCCTGGGGAGTTCTCCCGTTCCTACGCCCTGGCAATAGAAGCGTTCGGAGGGAGCCGGGACACCATGGCTAAATGCTTCCCCCTGGCGCTCGAAGGGATCGCTCTCCGGTGGTTCTGGTCGCTCCGACCCGGGACCATCCATTCATGGGAACAACTGAGGAAGAAATTCGTCAACAATTTCCAAGGGACTTTCGTGGCCCCCATGTCCACCGGGAGCCTCTTCCAAGTGAAGCAGCAACCCGAGGAAACCTTGCGACAATATTCCCAGCACTTCGCACACACGAAGGCCCAGATCAAGGGGCTCTTGGCTTCCTCCGTCATCGATGCGGCCCGAGAAGGCGTCACCCACCCAGGCCTCCTCGACAAACTTCACCGGAAGCCCATCTCTTCGGTGGCGCAACTCATGACATACTTCGAGGAATACGCCCGGTCCGAGGAGGGCCAGATGCGCCGGCAAGCGATGGTAGTTCCCGTCAGGGCCCCAGGTGCCAGGACATATGAAGCCCCCCCGGACCCCAGCCGGGGAGTGCGCCACGCTTCCGACTTCCGTCGCCAGGAGCCCGGTCGGCAGGATTCCGTCCACCGGGACTCTCGGCGAGGCCGAAAGCATCTTCGGGAGGAGGTCCTCAGCATTACCCCCCCGAGCCCCCGCCAAGCATCTGCACACGCCCGGCGGAAGCCGCCCGGTCGGAACCAAGCCTCCACCCCGAATGCCTTCCGGAGAAGCCTTCTACTGCAGCGTCCACGGCGAGAACCGGAGCCACGACACCGACTCCTGCCGGACCATACTCGCCCTTCGTAGCGACTACCTCGAGCGCAGCGCCGGTCGCGGCTCCGCCGACAGGGGGGTCCCTACCCCTCTCCCAGAAGCGGTCCAGGTAGTTGGGTGCCGCGACGAGCCGGAAGCCTTGACCCCGGCCCCGGAGTTCGGCGGGGTCGCGGCCCCCAAGCTCGAGGGTGCGCCGGATCGGGGGAAGCGAGTGGTCCTCCCTATATCCGGGAGAGGAGCCCTGGGGCTCTTTCCAAGCGGCAGCGCCGGGACTACGTTCGGGAGGTTGGACATATCGGTACGTCCGGCGCCGTGACCCTCCCAGAGTGGTCTCATGTCCCCATCACCTTCACCGCTGAAGACGCCTCCGGAGTCAAGTTCCCGCACGCCGACCCCCTCGTCATCTCAGCGGACATCGCCGGAGTTGAGGTGCGTCGCATACTGGTCGACGGAGGGAGTTCTGCTGACATCATCTTCGTGCAGGCTTTCGATCAGTTGTGCCTGTCGCGCAAGCACCTACTGCCAGCCTCGCGTCCGCTCCAAGGCTTCGTGGGTCCCCCGCTCGACGCCCTGGGCCAGGTCGTGCTAGTGGTGACCTTCGGTGACTCCCCTCTCCAGCGCTGCGAAGAGATCCTGTTCGACGTGGTCGACGCTCCGTACGCCTACAACGCTATCTTCGGAAGGGGGATGCTCAATCGCTTCGGAGCCATCGCCCACCACAACTACCTCTGCCTCAAGATGCCGACTCCCGGAGGGGTGTTGTCGGTCCTAGGTGACCAGGCCACAGCCCGCCGGGTCGAGTACGGCCATTCAGCACCGTTGGAGCCGCGGCAGATCCACAGTGTCCGCGAAGGCGCCGAAGGAGCCGACCTCCCAGGAGGCGGAGACCCTGGGCAGAAGGGCCGCCCCGCCAAACCTCTCCCGGAGGGGGAAGTCATTACCAAAATCTTGACCAAAGAAGGGAACGAGTACCCGATCAAGTTCGGAGGGGTCTAGAACCGGAGGTGTCGGCGCAGCTCGAAGCCATCATCCGCGGCAACCTCGACGTCTTCGCATGGTCTGACGAAGACATTACCGGCGTCGACCGCTCGATCATCGAGCACTCACTGGCCGTCGACCCGAAGGCATGGCCGGTCCGCCAGGGGCTCCGGAGGCTTTCCACCGAATGGGCCGAGCTCGCCAAGGCCGAGACGGAGAAGCTGCTTTGAGCAGGGGTCATTCGGGAAGTGAGTCATACTCGACTTTACTTCTCTGAATAAAGCTTGCCCCCGTGACCCCTACCCCCTGCCTCGCATTGACCAACTAGTTGACTCCACAGCCGGCGCAGAACTCCTCAGTTTCCTCGACGCTTATTCCGGATACCACCAGATCTGGTTAAAGCCCGAGGACCAGGTGAAGACAAGTTTTGTCACCCCAGCCGGAGTATTTTGCTACCTCCGGATGCCCTTCGGCCTCCGCAATGCATGGGCCACCTTTTCAAGGCTAATCTCCAAAGCCCTGGGTCATCAGGTCGGGCATAATGTGGAAGCATATATGGACGACATCGTCATCAAAAGCGCCAGCAAGAGCCACCACGGCTCGGACATAGCGGAGACCTTCGATAGCCTCCGGCGATGTGGAATCCGGCTCAACCCAGAAAAATGTGTCTTCGGAGCACGCGCAGGGAAGCTGCTCGGGTACCTCGTTTCCAGCCGGGGCATTGAAGCCAGCCCAACACAAGTTCAGGCATTGCAGAACATGTCCCCCCCTCAGAACCTGAAGCAAGCATAGAAGCTAGTCGGGCGATTGGCAGCCCTCGGGCAATTTTTAGCAAAATCAGCAGAGCGAAGTCTGCCCATCTTCAAGGCGCTCCGAAGTTCTAAAGCATTTCGAGTGGACCCCCGAGTGTCAGGACTGTTTCCAGCAGATCAAGGAATATCTCTCCGGCCTTGTGGCCCTCACCACACCCCAGGCTGACAGTCCTTTATTGGTCTACCTCGCCGCCTCCGGCAACGCAGCGAGTGCGGCTCTAGTCCAAGAGGAGAAACTCGACGGGAGGCTAATCCAACGCCCCGTCTACTTCGTCTCCGAAGCCCTCACCGGCGCTAAGGCTAGGTACTCCGAGCTCGAAAAGGTGGCCTACGCCCTCGTCATGGCATCACGGAAGCTCCGACACTACTTCCTGGCTCACGATGTCGTCATCCTGACTACCTACCCGCTAGGCGACATGTTCCGGAACAAGGACGCCACCGGCCGCATCGGAAAGTGGGCAGTGGAATTAGCCCCGTTCGGGATTTCTTTCGTCGCCCGGACAGCCATCAAGTCTCAAATCCTCGCTGACTTCATCGCGGAGTGGACGATGGCCCCCGAGCGCGCAGGTGCCGAAGCAAGCGAGGGGGTCTGGACCGTCTTTTCGAACGGAGCTTACCAGGCCTCAGGGGCTGGGGCCGGAGCAGTCATCATCTCCCCCTCCGGCCAGCAGGCTCTATATTCTGCTCGGCTAAGCTTCAAGGCCACAAACAATATCGCCGAGTACGAAGGGGTCCTCTTGGGTCTCCGCAAGGCGCACGCGTTGGGAGCAGCGCGTGTGGTCATCAAGACCGATTCCCAAGTAGTCACCGGGCACATCGACAAGAGTTTCCAGGCTAAGCATCCAGACCTCGCCTCTTACCTCGACTTCATCCGCAAGCTCGAGGCATCCTTCAAGGGCATATCCGTCCAAAACATCCCGCGAGGTGAAAACGGCCAAGCTGACGCCCTCGCCAAAGCCGGGGCAGGAGCTCAAGCCTTACCGCCGGGGGCTTTTTTCGAGGAGATCACCCAACCTTCGGCGCCCCCTCGCAGCGAGGTCCCCTCGGACGAGCCCCTGCCACCACCCCAGCCAGCTCCAGTCCTGTGTACGATCGATACCGATTGGCGGGAGCCCATCCTGCGCAGGCTCGCAGGTAGCGAAGACGATCACCCTAGCCCAGACCAAGCTCGCCTCCAGCTCCGTGCGAGGTCATTCGAAGTCATCAATGGCATTCTGTACAAGTCCGGAGTATGCTCCCCGTTGCTCCGTTGCATCTCGCGCTCGGACGGAGTGGCCATGCTCCGAGAAATCCACGGGGGGCTGTGCGGGAGCCACCTGGCACCACGGGCCCTCGCAGGCAAAACTCTCCGGCAAGGCGTATATTGGCCCACTATTGTTGCCGACGCCGAAGAACTCGTCCGCACCTGCCAAGGCTGTCAGTGGATGGGGCGGCGCAGTCACCGACCCCCCGCAAGCCTGCTACCCATCCCCCCCGTGTGGCCTCTGGCCCGCTGGGGCATGGACCTCATCGGGCCACTTCCCAGAGCGAAAGGCAACCTGCGCTTTGCTGTTGTCGCCGTCGAATATTTCTCCAAGTGGGTCGAAGCGGAGCCATTGACCTCCATCACATCCCGAAGCGTCCATAAATTCTTTTGGCAGAACATCGTGTGCCGTTTCGGATTACCCAGGCAGCTCACATTGGACAACGGAACACAATTCGACGCTGGGGCTTTCCGGGCATTCTGCGATGAGTTGGGAGTCCAGCTTTGCTTCGCCGCCGTGCGGCGTCCCCAGTCTAACGGGGCCGTGGAGCGAGCTAATGGGCACATTCTCTCAGGCCTCAACAAACGCATCGTTGGCTTAGCTAAGGGGTCATGGCCCGACGAGCTGCCGAAGATCTTGTGGTCCATCCGGACAACCACTTCCCGGGCCACCGGCTTTACTCCATTCCGCCTCTTGTTCGGCGACGAAGCAATGACCCCAACGGAGCTCCGAGCCGGTTCGCTACGCGTCACAACGCCCGAGGCCAACGACGAGCGCACCGTCTCCCTCGACCTGGCCGAAGAGACACGGCTCCGAGCCGTTGCCAACCTCTCTCAGTATCAGAAGGAGACCAAGGCCTGGTACGACCCCAAGGTCAAGCGTAGTGAGTTCCAACCAGGGCACCTCGTCCTTCGCACGGTGGTCACTCCCACCAAGTTGGGCAACAAATGGGAAGGGTCGTACATTGTAACAAAGTCCGGACGACCGGGCTCCTACCGGCTCGCCACCCTAGAAGGCAAGGAGCTGAAGCATACTTGGCACGCGGAGCACCTGAAGTGTTACTTTCCGTAGTCTCATCCGTGTATTCCGATAGCGGCTGCTGGTACCCGCTTTTGTATCCAAATTGCGTAATAAATTCACCAGACAAGTGTTTTCGCCCCGAACGAAGCACGCAACGACTCTAAGAATCTCACTTCACCAAAGCAATCGGGTTCCGAGCTCCGGCTCGAAGCACCCTCGCTATTGGGTTCCGAGCTCCGGCTCGACGCACCCTCACTACCGGGTTCCGAGCTCCGGCTCGAAGCACCCTCGCTATCGGGTTCCGAGCTCCGGCTCGAAGCACCCTCGCTATTGGGTTCCGAGCTCCGGCTCGACGTACCCTCACTACCGGGTTCCAAGCTCCGGCTCACAGCACCCTCGCTATCGGGTTCCGAGCTCCGGCTCGAAGCACCCTCACTACTAGGTTCCGAGCTTCGGCTCAACGCACCACCATTACCGGGTTCCGAGCTCCGGCTCGACGCACCCTCATTACCGGGTTCCAAGCTCCGGCTCGAAGCACCC
Organism: Zizania palustris; assembly: GCA_019279435.1. Lineage (NCBI taxonomy): Eukaryota > Viridiplantae > Streptophyta > Magnoliopsida > Poales > Poaceae > Zizania > Zizania palustris. Next base: position 68,280,634 of record JAAALK010000289.1, on the reverse strand, counting down.
CCGCTCTTGGGTTCCGAGCTCCAGCTCGATGCACCCTCACACTCGGCTTCCTAGGCCCCGTCCGAAGTGTGCCGCCCCCGTCTGCGAGATGCATTCACCGCGCCTTCCTCCTAGCTGGTTAGCGCCCAGCCGGCAAACCGACTACCCGCTAAGGAGGGGGGAAGGGAAGGAGCAAGGCGAAAGACTTTAACCGCACATATTGGAAACACGAAGGGCGTACAATGTTTATTACAAGTCAAGGATAGAAGAGAGGAATCAAGAGAAGTTCTCATCCAAGCCAAGCAAGAACCGAAGGCCCCCTCGGTCGGAGGGGCCGCCTGAGCCAGAGCACGCTTCGGTTGAAGGCCCGGGCGCAGTTCGCACGGACCTCTCCTTCTTCCTCCTTCGCTCCTCCTCCTTCTTCTGGGCGCGAAAGGCCCTCTGGTCCTCTTGAAGTTGGGCCCAGCTACGCAGATCGCCCCCCCCCGGGGGGCGCTTCATCCAAGCCGGCGTCCGTATCAGACCAGTCAACCGGTTCGGGAGACGAAGACAGGGAGCGGGGCCCTCTTCCTTCTTCCTTGATATGGCTCAGAACCTCTCGGAGGACGTCAGGGTCCGCGCGCCCGTCACTGCTATGAGGAAGAACGAAGCGTGCAGGCCGGTTCGCTCGCAGAACCTCGAAGATAGCCCATCGATGTCGAAGGGCGTCGTCAAATTCAAGCACTTCGACGTCGCAGTCGCAGTCACGGACACCCTGAGTGAGCCCCAGAAAAGTACTCTTTATTTATATATGATCAAGTTTCCTAAGCTATTACAGGCTAAGGCAGCGATAGACTCTGAAAAAGCTACACCTTCGGATCCGGCTGACGGGTCGAGACCGAAAGCTTCGAGGGAGCCGGGGGACCACGTGTGCGGAGCGCCTCCTCCAGCCAAGCCTTGATCGCGTCAGGACCTTCGGTTTGCTAGACCGCCTTGAGCACCCTCCAGGACTGGTTCAGCGCAAGGCTCGGCGTTGTAGGACCGAAAGTAGCGACCAGAGGGGGGGTGAATGGGCGCCTAAAAATTCTTTCGAATCAATGGCCTGCTCCCAAAACCCAACGCATTTTAAAAAGAAAAACTAAACAGCAACGCGAGAACAGATTGACTAAGTCTGCAGATTCGAAGTTTGCTGATTCTGAGGTTGCAGATTCTGAGGTTGCAGATTCTGAGGTTGCAGATTCTGAGGTTGCAGATTCGGAGGTTGCAGATTCGAAGTATGCAGATTCGAAGTATGCAGATTCGAAGTATGCAGATTCGAAGTATGCAGATTCGAAGGTTGCAGATTCGAAGTATGCAGATTCGAAGTATGCAGATTCGAAGCTTGCAGATTCGAAGTCTGCTGATTCGAAGTCTGCTGATTAGAAGTCTGCAGGTTCGAAGCTTGCAGATTCGAAGTCTGCAGATTCGAAGCTTGCAGATTCGAAGACTGCTGATTCGAAGTCTGCTGATTCGAAGCCTGCAGGTTCGAAGCTTGCAGATTTGAAGTCTGCAGATTCGAAGCTTGCAGATTCGAAGTCTGCAACACAGAGTTGGACTTCACACAAGAAAAGGGACTTTGACCCTGCCAACTCGATCAAAAAGCAACACAGGAAAAGCAAGGCTAAAGTACTAGCATACTGTAGCTACAGGAAAGTAGTACTACTTGCTACAGAGTAGTAGTACTACTTGCAACAGCAAGAACTAGTACTACTTCTCACGAAGAACACATACAACAGAGAAGCTTCTGTTCCAAATAAATTGATCGCAAGCACAGAGAATGAACTGCAGTGCACAAAAATGCTTCGCACAAGCAAAAACAGCCAGATTAAAAGCTCTCCCAGACAACAAAAAGTCACTTAAAAACTTCAGGAAGAACAAGGCTTGTTGCCTGGTGACCCACGCATGAACAGGGGAGAGAGAATGCAAGAAACAAAGTGACCCAAAGGAGTAGTATTGATTTTCAGCAAAAGGGTAGTCCAAACCCTAGGGGTTGGGGTCCTATTTATAGGCAGCCCAACACTAGGAATATTCTACCTGCCCCTTAGGGTTTTTACAGACTCAAAAATAAAGGAAAAGACTCTACTGCCCTTAGGTATTTTTACAGACACGACAGACTGACTGTGGGCCTAGAGTTACAGATGACTTATCCGGAAGCTAAGTTTTCGTAGCGACTACGGCTTCTCTTCTGGACAGTCGGATACAAGATCGACGGTCGTCAGTTTTGCGCCGAAACTGACAAAGCCTCCACCGACTTTGCACCAGGTACCCGGATTGGGCCGGCCCGATTCCGCAGCTCTCTCAGCCCGGCAATCACTCACCGCCCGTGTACCTGAGTCAATCCTGGTCAACAGCCCAGTGGGTCTTCTACTGCTTCTGGCCCATGCACCCGGATTGGGCCAGCCCGACTTCGCAGCCTCCTCTGCCCGACAGTCGCTCGCTGCCCGTGTACCTGAGTCACACGCGGCCCATAAAACAGCAGATCTCCTCTCTTCTTCAGTCCTCTTTGACTATCGTTGACAATGACTCATCACTTCTAGAGCCATGAGGCCCACGCTATTCAGCATGGCTCCTCAATCTCCCCCTTGATGAGTGCATTGTCAACACTCCTCAATTCTCAGCTCTTCAACACCTGTGAACAAATGTGGAAACACGAAAACAAAACACAAGAAAACAAAGAAGAAGAAGAAATGAGGTAAAAGTTTAACCCTAATGACCAAAAGCCAACCAAAAGCAAGAAACGGTCATTATGGTTAACCAAAACGTAAAAGCTCAAAATGAGTGTGATTTCAGAACAACAAGGATATCGACAGAGTAAGAACTAACTCCCCCTTAAACTCTGATCCCAAATTTTCTCCCCCTTGTTGACAAGTAAACTCATCAAGCACTCAAAAGAGACACAGACTCCCCCTGAAAAGCAACTCCCCCTCAAAATATGCAGTGAATTCAGCTGGGGTGTAGGTGGAGTGTAGAAAGCATGCTTCTCAGATATGATTGACTGCAATTACAACATCTAACAAGTATAGCAACAGACATACTGTCTTAAGACACATGGCATGATCAGTGCAACAGATGATATCTAAAGAAAGTCATGAGCACGCATTTTTCAGTTTTTGCAAAACAAAACATCACCACATTGTCTAGTAAACAAGCAAGGTAAAGCATGAGATGCAGAAGCTAACTGATATCTACCAAGATAAGCATTGTTCAAAACAAAGTGCTTCAGCAAACTTGTTATCTTGTTAAAAGTTCAGGCTTTTTCATTGTTCCTTTTTCATTTGTGCCAAGGGTTATTTGCATGTCAAACCTTATGCTAACCGACCAAGTCAAGCCTAGGCCAGAACTGGGCCATCAGAAGCTTAAGACATTGGTCTTGGCATACACTACACTGTCCTAGTTCATACCAAAGTGCTATGGTAAGCAATCCAGAACAATATAGTGCGACAAAGCAAACCCACTTGGATCTTTTCAACTTAAACACAAAAAGGCATGGAGTTTTTCATTCATTTTTATAGCACATTTTCCGTGTTAAAGCATAAAGATGTCCAAGTTGCATATCTGCATCTATGTGATGAACTAGCTACAAGGCATGTAACAAATAGCAAAAGCATTCAGCCTACACATGCTAGTTACCAGAAGCAATGGTGATCATTTTTCAAGTTTAAAGCGTAAAAACCATGCATATGACAGATATCAAACATGTCAAGCGAACTGAATGAAAGCATGATCATTGACAAGTAATCAAAAGCATGTACCAGCTAGAATACGTAAAGCAGTTCAATCATATAACAGAAGCAGACTCAAAAAGTGTGATATGTGAATATGTATGATATGAACACACACAAAAAGACTCAAGAAAAGAGTAACAAAAGGAAGAAAACTGACGCAAATTATCCTAGAAAGGATACACAACACCCAAATCCCCTCGTAAACGCTCAAATGTAGACTGATCTAGGGGTTTGGTAAAAATGTCAGCCAACTGATGATGGGTATCAACATGAATAAGGTCAATGACACCTTTCTCATATTGATCCCGCAAGAAGTGAAAGCGCACATCAATATGTTTGGTTTTTGAATGGAGACATGGGTTTTTCCCTACACTAATAGCACTCGTGCTGTCGCAAAATAATGGAACCCTGGTAGGAAAGAGCAACCCAAAGTCTCGTAGAGTGGAAATCATCCAAACCAACTGTGAGCAGCAGCTAGCAGCAGCTACATACTCAGCCTCTGTGGTCGAAAGAGCAACTCCAGATTGCTTTCGAGAAGACCAAGATACAAGGGAAGAACCAAGAAACTGGCAAGTACCGGAAGTCGACTTGCGATCCAACCGGCACCCACCAAAGTCAGCGTCCGAAAAACCAGATAAATCAAGAGATGATGATGCTGAATAATAAAGACCAAGATCAGGCGCATAGGTGAGATACCTGAAAATGCGCTTGACAGCCTGCCGGTGAGACGCGCGTGGTGAAGAGTGAAAACGCGCGCAAAGTCCCACGGCGAACTGTATGTCCGGTCTTGTTGCTGTTAAGTATAGCAGCGAACCTATCATCCCTCGAAATTCTCTCTCATTGACCTTGACACCGCTCTCGTCCTTGTCCAAACCCCCAGAAGTACCCATCGGGGTCATCTGCGGCTTCAATTCACCACCAAAGTCAAATTTCTTAAGCATATCACGAGTGTACTTACCTTGGTGGATGAAGGTGCCGTACTTGGTCTGCTTGATCTGGAGCCCTAAGAAATACTTAAGCTCACCCATGAGGCTCATCTCAAACTCACTGTGCATCTGCTCAGAAAACTTGGACACAAGAGAATCAGTAGTACCACCAAAGATAATATCGTCCACATAAATCTGAGCGACTAAGAAATCTGAAGCATCTCTGAGCAGGAAAAGAGTTTTATCCACAGAACCCATCACAAAACCCTTCCCCAACAAAAACTGCTTTAACCGGTCATACCAAGCCCTGGGGGCTTGCTTCAACCCGTATAAAGCTTTGTGCAATTTAAAAACATGTCGAGGAAACTTAGGGTTCTCAAAACCGGGGGGTTGCCTAACATAAACTTCCTCCTCTATGAACCCGTTCAGAAAAGCACTCTTAACGTCCATTTGAAAAAGCTTAAAACCCTTTGAAACGGCAAAAGCTAGAAGGATACGAATGGACTCAAGACGGGCAACAGGAGCGAAGGTTTCTTCGAAGTCAATACCTTCCTTCTGGCAATAACCCTGGGCAACTAGTCGAGCCTTGTTGCGCACCACAACCCCATCTTCACCTTGTTTGTTCTTGAATACCCACTTGGTGCCTATGGGGTTGCATCCTGGTGGCGGCTCAACTAGTGTCCAAACCCGATTGCGGACAAAATTCTCAAGCTCTTCTTGCATAGCATTAATCCAATTAGAATCAGAAAGAGCATGAGAAATGTCTCTGGGCTCAAAAGATGCAACAAATGCAGATTCAGCAAACACAGCAAGAGAGGCAGAAGAACGCAAAGTTCTTTCAGTCAAATCACCAATGATGAGCTCTGAGGGGTGGTCACGCTGAACTGCTCGGGTTCCCTGGTGATCTGAAGTCACCTCACCGGAGTCAGCAGCCGGCACCTCTGGACTTGACTGAAGGGGCTCGATCGAAGTGGAAGAAGTGATCAGAGGTCCGCCTTCATCATCAGTCGAAATCACAGAGGATGTGGGCTCTGCGGGGGATGCAGAAGGCCCGCCCTCAACAGCAGCTGGAGCATCCTCATCTTCCTCGAAGATGGACTCTCCGAGCTCATCATCACCAGAAAGCTCAAAAGAAGGAGTCAAAGAAGGCAAGGACTCGTCAAAAGAAACCTCACATGTCTCGACAAGCAGCTGGGATTCGAGGTTCCAAACACGGAAACCTCGAGAATGCAATGCATATCCAAGAAAAATACCATCCCAGCAACGAGACTCAAACTTGTCCAAATGCCCTCCCTTCTTGAGCACAAAGCACTTGCAGCCAAACGCTCGCAAGTGGGTCACCTTGGGCTGTCTGCCAAACCGCAACTCATATGAAGTCTTACCAATGTAAGCTCGAAGAAAAATACGGTTGGCAAGATAGCAAGCCGTGTTCATGGCTTCAGCCCAAAAACGCCTAGGAGTCCTGTGCTCGTCGAGCATCGTCCTGGCCATCTCAACTAGCGTGCGGTTCTTTCGTTCCACAACGCCATTCTGTGGGGGAGTGTAAGGAGAAGAAAACTGATGGTCCAGACCCTGATCACCACAGAAGCTGACGAACTGAGAGTTCTTGAACTCAGAGCCGTTGTCGGAGCGAATTGCTCGCATCCGACCATTGTTCTCATTCTTCAGCTTCAAAATCAGGTCATGGACAAATTGAAAAGTTTCATCCTTAGACTCCAAAAAGAAAACCCACGAGAAACGAGAAAAGTCGTCAACAATCACAAGAGCATACCACTTCCCACCGACTGAGCGTACCCGAGCTGGACCTACAGTGTCCAAATGTAAAAGCTCGCCTGGATACGTAGTCATCACCTGAGTCACAGGTGAGTGAGAAGCGGCAACCATTTTCCCATGACGACAGGGATGACAAACTAGATCCTTCTCCATTTTAAGCTTGGGCAATCCTCGGATGAGGTCCATAGAGCTTAACCTGACTAGCAGATCAAAACTCAAATGACCTAACCTCCTATGCCACTTCCAGAGCTCAGAAGAAGATCCAGCAATCAAACAGCGAGAAGGGCCAAAAGAACTAGAGAAGTCAATTCGAAAAACTTTACCGAAGGGTAAAATCTGACAAACCAAAGACCCTCTAGAATCAATCACAGACGAATTGCCCTTCTTAAAACGCACTTCCAAACCATCCTCAAGAAGTTGCGAAACAGAGATTAAATTAAAGTTCAGATTTTTAACCAAAGCAACATTCTTTAAAGAGAAATGGTCTGAAATGCTAATTGAGCCTATTCCACTTACTTTCCCTTGACCGCTGTTCCCGAACGTGATGTACTCTTTGGAGCTCGGGGGAGTGAGACTGGAGAACCATCTGCGATGTCCCGTCATGTGGCGAGAGCATCCTGAGTCCATGATCCAAACATCCTCCAGTCCCCGGTCCTGCACAATCAATGTCTGTAAGTGGGAGCAAATGGTCCGGCACCAGGTTTAGCAAAAGAGCTAAACCAGTGTCGAGCCATCTGCTCAAAAGATGGAAAGCGAAAACCATCAAAAGAGTTTGGACCAAAACGCGGCTCAAAACGCGGTCCACGGTCCTTCCTAACCCTGCGGCCACGAGGTCCAGAACCGTAGCCAACACGGTCTGGAACTCTGCCGGAACGAACACCACCAACTGGAGCATGGGCAAGAAAGCCGTCTCCTCTACCACCACCTACACGACGCGGCCTGGCCTCCAGCCTCTCCCCGCGCCGAGGAACCCGCAGTCTACCACCCTGCTGGTAGAACTGCACCTGATCACTACGAGCCCTCTCTGCTCTCTCAACCCGCTTCCTCCTGAAGCAAAACTCCGCAAGATGCCCGTCTCTCTGACAATACTCACAATGATAGGTAGGCTTCTTGGGATGTGGTTGAGGCTTGGGGTTCTTGGGCTTGGTAGCGTTTGGTGTGGTCTTCTTGGGCTGAGAGGGTCCAGGAAGAGAGTCTAAAGAAGAGTGGAGGTGTTTGGGCTTAGGAACCCAGATAGGCTTCTTGGGTGGAGCTTTGGGAGTTTCATGGATCACTCCATCCTTTGGCTGACAAGCCTGGGAGGTCTCAGTGGAGTGAGTCTTGGGATACCTCTGCTCTGGAGTCATTTTACTCCACTCCACTGCCCGACTGAGGGCACTCTCAAAGTCAGCCTTGGTGTAGGTGTAACCTACTCCAAACCCATCCTTCCTCTTGAACTGCTGGATCATCATGCCAAGCTGTGGCTCTCTGGCACTGATCCAACTCAGGATAGAACGGAGGTAAAAGTTCTCATTCTGAGAATCTGCTAGCTCCTCTCTCAAGGAAGCTAGAACCTCCACCTGAGACAAGCAGGTCTCACACTCATTCTCTACTTGGACAGACTTCCCGGCTTTTAGCTTAATTAGCTCCATTCTAAGAGACAGGCAGTTCTCACAGACAGTGGGTGGAACTGACAGTGTCTCAAGCTCTAGCCTAGTCTGGGCAAGCTCAGCTCTCAACCTCTCTAAATCACCCAAGTGCTCATTGCCCTTGGATTTCAGCTCAGCTAAGGCAGCTAGATGAGATGGGCAATCAACACAGGGTGCGACGACAGTGGCATGAGCATCTTTCAGCTCCTGCTGAGCGCTTTCAAGCTCAGTGGCCAAAGCGTCCCTCTCATCAACCCTTTCTGTGTACCTGGACTTCAGAGTCGACAGGTCACACAGAAGCACCTCACACTTCGGGCACTCACTGCTATTACCCAAGCAAGGGGAAGAAGATAGACTTTCTATTCTACCGTTGGCCATGGCAAGCTCACTCTCTAACTCGTCTATCCTTTTCTTAGCCCCCCTAAGCAGTTTCTCCCGATATTTCAACTCCTGACGATTGCTCTCAAGTAAATCAACAATTTCGCGCTCATATGATGATACCTTGCTATCGTCGTCGTCGGAGTCGTCGGAGGAGCTCTTTTCTTCCTTATCCCCAAGAGCCATTGAACAGAAGCTCTTGCGGGATCTTCGGCGCTGGTGTGAGCGGCTCTTCGGCTTGTCTCCGAAGGCCATGAAGCAGAGGCCCGCCGGATCGTCCTTGTCCTTCCCCTTCCTGATGACGATCTCCTCATCGCTTGAGCTTGATGAAGAGGAAGAAGACGTGGACTGCTTGGAGTAGCTCTTCTCCATCTCGGCGAAGAAGGCCTTGTCGCGCTTCTTGTTCTCTCGCCGGTAGTCCTTCAGGGCCTTCTTGAAGAAACGAGTCTTCGGCTTGCCCTTGTTGAAGGATGAGCTCTCATGCTTGCCGGAGTCGTGGAAGCTGCCACTGGTGCCCTTCTTGTGGCCGTTGCGCTTGGGGCAGTCGGCGATGAAGTGTCCTGGATCGCCACACTCAAAGCATCCGGATTTTGTGCCGTGTCTTTTGAACATTCTTTTGTCATAGACACGACGCACCCGGTTGTTAAACAGACACAACTCATCATCTCCCAAAGACTCAAGCTGGTCCTCAGTGATAGACATCAAAGAGAACCCAGCACAACTCACAGCAGAGGGATCAACAGAAGGTGTAGCAAGGGCCAGGGATTTTGATCCCGAACCAGTGAGATTTGATCTCAGCTGGATATCTACCTCAGTGGCCTTCAGCTTGCTAAATAACTCAGAAATGGTCAAGGTATCGTAAGAAGTGCTCTCAACGATAGAGGATACCTTGATCTCCCAGATCTTTGGGTCCAAGGTATGAAGAACCTTGAGCGCCTGCTCGTGATCTGAGACTAACTGAGCACCCTCAGCCTTGTTGTCCCGAAGCTTGTTAATGATCGACTGAAAGCGACCAAACAAAGCCTCAACAGATTCACCCGGCTTCTGTGTGAAATTCTCATATTCACGCCGGTAGGTCTGATAGAGCCGAGCCTTGACCTGTGCTGTTCCCTCATGGTGTGCCTTGAGGGTAGCCCAGATCTCTCTCGCAGTGGAGAGATGACTCACACACTCAAACTCAGTGGGACCTAATCCAGAAAACAGAATGTTCACAGCCTTATTGTTGCTCAGATGCTGAGCAATGATACCAGCAGTACCATGCTCAGTGACTGGCAGAATGACAAATGTGGTGTGAACACAAATGTCCCATATGTCCGAGCCCTGGCTCATTAGATAAGCTCGCATGCGAGTCTTCCAATAATTATAGCCATAGGCTTCCAAGGACGGGACCTTGCCAGGAGACGTCATGGTCACTACCGGGGTTTAGAACCGGTTACGGTATGGAAAAACCCTAACCAGGCTCTGATACCACTTGTAGGACCGAAAGTAGCGACCAGAGAGGGGGTGAATGGGCGCCTAAAAATTCTTTCGAATCAATGGCCTGCTCCCAAAACCCAACGCATTTTAAAAAGAAAAACTAAACAGCAACGCGAGAACAGATTGACTAAGTCTGCAGATTCGAAGTTTGCTGATTCTGAGGTTGCAGATTCTGAGGTTGCAGATTCTGAGGTTGCAGATTCTGAGGTTGCAGATTCGGAGGTTGCAGATTCGAAGTATGCAGATTCGAAGTATGCAGATTCGAAGTATGCAGATTCGAAGTATGCAGATTCGAAGGTTGCAGATTCGAAGTATGCAGATTCGAAGTATGCAGATTCGAAGCTTGCAGATTCGAAGTCTGCTGATTCGAAGTCTGCTGATTAGAAGTCTGCAGGTTCGAAGCTTGCAGATTCGAAGTCTGCAGATTCGAAGCTTGCAGATTCGAAGACTGCTGATTCGAAGTCTGCTGATTCGAAGCCTGCAGGTTCGAAGCTTGCAGATTTGAAGTCTGCAGATTCGAAGCTTGCAGATTCGAAGTCTGCAACACAGAGTTGGACTTCACACAAGAAAAGGGACTTTGACCCTGCCAACTCGATCAAAAAGCAACACAGGAAAAGCAAGGCTAAAGTACTAGCATACTGTAGCTACAGGAAAGTAGTACTACTTGCTACAGAGTAGTAGTACTACTTGCAACAGCAAGAACTAGTACTACTTCTCACGAAGAACACATACAACAGAGAAGCTTCTGTTCCAAATAAATTGATCGCAAGCACAGAGAATGAACTGCAGTGCACAAAAATGCTTCGCACAAGCAAAAACAGCCAGATTAAAAGCTCTCCCAGACAACAAAAAGTCACTTAAAAACTTCAGGAAGAACAAGGCTTGTTGCCTGGTGACCCACGCATGAACAGGGGAGAGAGAATGCAAGAAACAAAGTGACCCAAAGGAGTAGTATTGATTTTCAGCAAAAGGGTAGTCCAAACCCTAGGGGTTGGGGTCCTATTTATAGGCAGCCCAACACTAGGAATATTCTACCTGCCCCTTAGGGTTTTTACAGACTCAAAAATAAAGGAAAAGACTCTACTGCCCTTAGGTATTTTTACAGACACGACAGACTGACTGTGGGCCTAGAGTTACAGATGACTTATCCGGAAGCTAAGTTTTCGTAGCGACTACGGCTTCTCTTCTGGACAGTCGGATACAAGATCGACGGTCGTCAGTTTTGCGCCGAAACTGACAAAGCCTCCACCGACTTTGCACCAGGTACCCGGATTGGGCCGGCCCGATTCCGCAGCTCTCTCAGCCCGGCAATCACTCACCGCCCGTGTACCTGAGTCAATCCTGGTCAACAGCCCAGTGGGTCTTCTACTGCTTCTGGCCCATGCACCCGGATTGGGCCAGCCCGACTTCGCAGCCTCCTCTGCCCGACAGTCGCTCGCTGCCCGTGTACCTGAGTCACACGCGGCCCATAAAACAGCAGATCTCCTCTCTTCTTCAGTCCTCTTTGACTATCGTTGACAATGACTCATCACTTCTAGAGCCATGAGGCCCACGCTATTCAGCATGGCTCCTCAGGCGTCTGGAGGTGATCCCCACGAAGGTGACCGGATGCAGGCTCGAAGACGAAGGAAGTGGAAGCCCAGACGCTTCGAGATGCCGAAGGATCCCATAAGCGGCCACCCGAGCAGACACCTCGCCGTACTGCGCCACGGTAAGGTGTATTTGCCGGATGGCGGACTGGATAAACTTCACCCGATGGACCAGGGGCTCCCAGGCAATGTCAAACATGCCGCAGCCAGTGCCGTAGCGCGCCAGCACCTTCCGGAGGGACTCCGCGGCGTCAGCCGCCGTCTTCCCGGCCTCGGCCAGCGCCTCGGTCATCGCCCCGTTCCGGGCGTTGAGGTCCACCTCGACCCGCTCCATCTGGCCACCCGGGTCTCGAGGGCTTCGGCGTTAGCTGCAGCTTCCGAGGCTTGGGTCCAGAGCGCGGACACCTCCCCCTCGAGCTGCTCCGCTTCCGCGGCCCGGGACCGAAGCCCCTCTGCTTCGGCAGCTCGGACTCTGAGGGCGTCGATCTCCATCTCCAGCTCGTCGGCTCGGGCGGCACGAGCACGGAGCCCCTCCAACTCCGCGACGCGGGTCTTGAGGGAGTCCATCTCTGCCACTTGGGCCTCGAGTGCTTCGACCCTTGCTGCCCGGAGCCGAAGGGCCTCGACCTCCGATGACCACTCGCGAGCCAGCCTCTCCGCGGTAGTCACTCGGGCCGCGAGTTCCGCGACGTCCGCCTCGCGGCGTTGGCGTTCGGAGAGCAGGGCCATCAGCTGCCCCTGCGCCAATGCAACCACCTGCACGCAAGGAAGATGATCAGAAGAAGAGCTAGGGGCTCATCAAATGCACTCCAAGAAAGTACCTGTCCCGCTGCAGTCTCGATGGCCCTGCCGAGGTCCAGGCCGTCTGATAGCCCCAGTTCGCCTATTACCGGGGCCTCGCGCAGCCGTAAGTAATAATCGTGGACCGGGGCCACCCTGGACGCGAAGTCCTCACCATCCACCAAGAAGGGGCGTAGAAGGGGCACGGTGGCGCGTGCGCCTCGAGGGTCGGAAGGAGGCTGGGGCCGGACCCCTACGTCTTCAACGGCCTCCGGAGAGGCCCTTTCGGAGGTTCCAAACTCCGTTCCGTCGTGCTGGCCCGAAGCCTCCCTCGTGCCGACAGGGGCTCCGGACCTCGCATCCGGAGAGTCGTCAGGGAGCGGGGCGACTGGCTCGATGCCCCGGGCCGATGTGCCTGCGCAGGCGAGCAAGAGCTAAGGCCGAGAAGGCCCCAACGTTTAAGGAAAGGACGGGTAAACTATCGTACCTTCGTCCGCAACGTCGGCAAGGTCCTCCGGAAGCTGGATGGGCCCCGACGGGCTCGGGCGGTAGAAGAGGATGTCGATGGAGTTCACCAGGGAGCCCGCCGCCGCCGCGGCGAGCTCGGCCTCTATGTCGGCGGCTCTTCTCAACGGCGCCGAGCGGATCAACCAGCCCCCCGCGGTCCAAGCTGTCTGTCGCCCTGCTCTCGTGGGAGCCGACGGAGCCCCCCTCCGAAACCGGTCCGCGCGAGGGAGCGGTCTCGGGGCGTGGCATCGCTCCGATGATAGGCGCCTCCTGCCTAGGCCTCGGCGCGGGCTCCCCCAGACCCGAGCAAGGGGGAGCATCTTCGCTCCTTCTTGCGACCGGCCGAACCAACGGGGTCGGGTCCGGAATTATCGCGGGGTCTCCCGACTCCGATTGGGCCCCGTCACTAGAACCTCCGCACTCGGAGTGGGAGGCGGAGGAGCGTCCCGGAGAAAGTTGCCTTGGCCCCTTCACTATCTTCTTCTTCTTAGGGGGGCGGCGAGGAGAGAGGCCCCCGTCGGCGTTGCCTACCTTCCTCTTCGAAACATCCCGAAGGACCTCACCCTCCGGAAGGGGCAGAGGCGAGAGCTCGAGCGCCCCCCACACTCTGTTGGAGTGCTCCCAGGAGCCCACCAACTCCATTCGCCGGGTGCGCTCGGCCGCGGTAGGGACTCCAAGGATCCTCTCCGTCATGTGGGCCACCTCCTCGGGAGTCTGGGCAACGAGCGACCCTACATTCGATTATCAGGACCGAAGAACCCTTCGGGCACGAAGACAGGAATAAAAGTGACGGGGGCGGACACTTACCAAGCTGGCGGGAGAGCTCCGCTGGCATCGACTCGTCCCGGCTGCTCCGGAGCGACGCCGGCCACTCCTCCTTCAGCGGAGGGATCTCGAGGGCTACGAACTCCTCCGCCAAGTCCCGCATGCTCATTCGGCGAGCAACGATCTGAAGAAGCTGGATCCTCGCGGAGATCGACCCGGCGTTGGCCTCGATGCGCGCTTCCCTCCGGAACCAAATATGGCGCGGGATCCCGGCGAGGCCGGAGCTGAGCCCCACGCGGACGTAAAACCACCGGCTCACCCATTTCGAGTACCACCTTTCGTTGGTGGCCTTCGCCGGGAAGGACTCCGTGTACTTCCTTCGAAGCTGGAAGTTGATGCTCCTGAAGGCCAGTATCTGGCCTCCCTTCTTCTCCGGCTGGCAGAGAGCCTCGTGCATCTCCGCGAAGACTTCCGCCCTCCCTTCGCAGCCTTCGGCGCGCATGGCCCACTCGAAAACGGCGAGGCGGGCCACAGCGTTGGGAGACAGTTGCGGGAGCTCCAGGTGGAACGCGTCCAACACCCCGGCGAGGAGCTCTGATGCGGGGAACCCCAGCCCCGCGTCGAAGAAAGCTTCAAAGATGACGACCTCGCCTTCTCGCGGCTGCGGGGCCGTCTCTCGACCAGGCTTCCTCGCCGGTGTCTCAGGACCAAGGCGGGCCCTGGTTGCTTGCTCGATCGACGCCTCGGTGCACGCGGACGGGCCAAGCTCCAGGGTCTGCTCTCGAAACCGCTCGGAGGTAGGGCGGAGCTCGCGCGCGCCGCGCGCCTCCGACGAGTCCGTCGCTGTCGCCTCAGCCGCCGCCACCATCTGGCGCTGCAAGAAGTGCGGGTCCATCGGCATTGCCGGGACGGCGCTCCTCACCATTGCTCAAAGCGACGAGAGGGGGCTTGGAGCTCAGTAGGCGAGACGAATGACGGATGAAGTGGCTAAACTAGGCGCGGCAAGGTGAAGAAGGGAGAGGAGGCCGCGCAGTGAGTTATATTTAAGAGCAAGACCGTCGGTCCCTCTCCCGGCTCGATCGGCGTGTGAACACGGCGGCCGGATGGCACCGCATTTAAGGCCAACCGACGCATCGGGGCATGGCGGCTCCCTGACGGTTCGCCTCCCCGATGCTGTTTGCGCGCGCATTAACTGCTTCTGGCGGCGCCTGGTCGCCTCCTTGGTGTAGGACCGAAAGTAGCGACCAGAGGGGGGGTGAATGGGCGCCTTAAAAAAATTCTTTCGAATCAATGGCCTGTTCCCAATACCCAACGCACCTCAAAAGACTAAGCAGCAGAAAATACACAGAAGGCCTAAGTCTAAGGGTATCTAACCTAGAGGCAACTGATGTTAAACAGAGAACTACTAAAGAAGTGCAACTAGGCAGATGAACACTGTGTAACAGGCCTAAACTTCCCAATGAAATGATCTAAGTATATGTAAGGTGAAATGAGAAGTTACTGTCCAAATTTGTCTCCTGTTCGGAACTTGGCGAAGCCTGCTTCGCCCGTCGAGGTCTGCTTCGAAGATGATTGTCGAAGACTGCTTCGCTGGTCGAAGCCTGCTTCGGGGGTTGGTGACGGAGCCTGCCTCGGAGGTCAGTTGCGAAGCATGTCGAAGATGCCGAAGGTATTTTGGTCTAGCCTAATACGAAGGGGCAGGGAGCGAAGTATGCTTCGAAGCGAAGTATGACAATGCCAGAGCCTTCTTCGAAGTAAGTACTTCGAAGGCAAGGCTTCGGACAACAGCTTCGAATAGAGTGCTTCGAACCTAAACCTTCGAACAGAGAACTTCGAATGCAACACACAGACGGACTACCTTCGAACAAAGAAGCGAAGCCTGTCACACGACAGAGACACCAAATTCGAAGCCTACACTCTACCTTCGAAAGGAGGAAGCTTCGAAAAGAGAGGCGAAGACTAACACGCCACAAAGAAATCAAAACAAAGCCTAGCAGAAAGACAAGCTTCGAAGCCAACTTCGAAACTTAACGAAGTGTGGACTTCGAACAGCTAGGGCCGGAGTACCTTCGCAATGTCGCTCGAAGTATGCGATGCTGTCCGTTCAGAAAATACTTCGAAGCTAGCAACACAGGACACAAAACAAGGTTCGAAGTTTGAACGAAGCCTTCGAAGGTGTTAGATCAAAGCCTGCCTCACGAAGCTAAAAGGCTTCGAACAGAGAAGGATGACTTCGCCAGAAAACAGCCAGAAAAGTTTCTAGAGCCTGTCAACTTCGATCGAAAAGCTGCGCAGTAGAAAGTAAAAAGCTGGCACAGTGTACTGTAGCTACAGTAGCAGTACTACTTGCAACAGCAAGAACTAGTACTACTTCTCACGAAGAACACACGCACAGAGAAGCTTCCGAAGCCTCAAAAATCGTAGGAAACTTTGCTGTGCAAGAGAAATGAAGCCATTAAAACACTGATGTTGCTGCACACGATTTGGGAAGAGAAACTTCACTTCAACAATAAATACAAAACAGCAACAACAGGGGCAAAAACTCCCTGGCGGCGCAAGCAGGAATAGGAGAGGAGAGAGGCAAGGCAAGAGACAAAAAGTGACCCAAAAGAGTGGAATTGATTTCAGCCAAAAGGGTGTCCAAACCCTAGGGATTGGGGTCCTATTTATAGGCTCCCAACACTAGGAACATTCTACCAGCCCCTTAGGGTTTTTACAGACGCAAGAATAAAGGAAAAGACTCTACTGCCCTTAGGTATTTTTACAGACACGACTGACTGACTGTGGGCCTAGAGTTACAGATGACTTATCCGGAAGCTAATCTTTCGTAGCGACTACGACTTCTCTTCTGGACAGTCGGATACAAGATCGACAGTTGTCAGTTTTGCGCCGAAACTGACAAAGCCTCCACCGACTTTGCACCAGGTACCCGGATTGGGCCGGCCCGACTCCGCAGCTCTCTCAGCCCGGCAATCGCTCACCGCCCGTGTACCTGAGTCAGTCCTGGTCAACAGCCCAGTGGGTCTTCTACTGCTTCTGGCCCATGTACCCGGATTGGGCCAGCCCGACTTCGCAGCCTCCTCTTCCCGACAGTCACTCGCTGCCCGTGTACCTGAGTCACACGTGGCCCATGAAACAACGGATCTCCTCTCTTCTTCTGTCCTCTTTGACTATCGTTGACAATGACTCATCACTTCTAGAGCCATGAGGCCCACGCTATTCAGCATGGCTCCTCACTTGGGGCCAGAGGCCCCTGGTCAAGGTGTGCGTGCATCCCGCGAGCCCGGTCAAACTTCTCTCGGCCCGCCGGAGAGAGGATCCGAAGCAGCCCTCAACCTCCGGGCCCGGTCACGCCTCCCTGCTTCGGAGCTCCTCCGCATCCGTCGAAGAGGGCCGCGCTGTGGCCAGACTCAGCACCCCACTTTAAGTTACGTCCTTATGAAAGTTGTCGGAATTATCATGTGCGCTTCCACCCTCTCTTAACGCAGGGCTCCCGAGAGGAAAGAAGCGAGGGGCTACTGTTGGGGGAGATAATCCCGACGGTTGAAGGGGGCCCACAACCAGGGGGTCCGAGGCTTAGCACCGGAGGCCACCCTCCGGGAGCAGGACGCCGGAGGCCACCCTCCGGGAGAAGGACACCGGAGGCCACCCTCCGGGAGAAGGACACCAGAGGCCACCCTTCGGGAGCAGGACGCCGGAGGCCACCCTCCGGGAGAAGATTGCCGGGGGACCTCCCTCGTCCCGCAGTAGCGAACCCAAAGGGAGTGTTGGCGGTAAAAGGACTGAACAAGTACACGGGGGGACAGGATCACGGGCCTGTGAACCGTGTCGGGCGGCATAGGCAGCGCCTGACACGGTTGATACGTCGTCAGAGTCGAATCTTCTTGTCTGTACTATGTATAGTCCATTTTGTCTGTACTATTGACCGGCCGTTGATCGTGTAGCCGTTGGCGGACCAGAGGCGCTTGGCCCTCTGGACGCCTTATAAATACCCCTCAACTGTAGTTGTAACGGGCAGGCTCAAGAAGCATTGAATACATCGCTCTCATTTCCACTAAGAAACCTGCTGGTCCGATCCGTCGTTCCAACAGCGAGGGATAACGGGCGACGAATACAAGGAAAGCCGAGGGGGGGATTAACTCGCTGGCGAGGGCTCGGCCATGCACGCGTAGCGGTGATCTCGTGGCTTAATGGCATGGTTTAACGGGGGAAAACGGTCGGCCGGGCGCGGGGAGCTATTTAATGGCGTCAATTCAATGCGGGAGGGGCCAGCGAGGCGGATCCAAGGCGGGGGTCGTCGGCCGGCGCGATTTGGGGGCGACGGCGCGAGGTAGACGAGGGTCTGACAGGCGGGGGCCACTGGCCAGCGGGCGCGAGCGATCGAGCGGGAGGGCTGACAGGTGGGGCCGCGGTGTCGGGTGCGCGCGCGACGGGAGGCAATCGGCGCCGACAGGTGGGGTCAGGTTGTCAGCCTAAGGCACGCGAGGTAACGGGCTGGGCCGGCCGGGAGTGAGAGAAGGGAGGGGAGGGAGCCCATTACTGTTTGAAAATATTTTCTGATTAAAAATAATTGCTAAAATTGATTTAAAATAATAGGGCTACTTCCAAGGTTGATAAAAATTTATAAAAATTCTCAAAAATATTTCTTGGCTTTGGGAGTTTATACAAAAATTTTCAGCCCCTGGTTTGGTCATTAACTCTATGATGTAGTTCAAAAGGGTATAAAAAGGGTATTAAAGGTATTTTCAGAAATATAAAATTCAGGAAATTGAATTAAATAATATTTTTATCATTTTGGAAATTTGGGGTGTTACAAACCTATCCCCCTTACAAAGAATCTCGTCCTTGAGATTGGAACGTTACTCGAATAACTCGGGGTATTGGGCTTTTAGTTCGTCTTCCTTTTCCCAAGTCGCTTCTTCGGCGGGATGGTTGTTCCATCGAACCTTGCAGAAGCGAACGACACGACTTCTGGTTACTCTTTCCTTGGTTTCCAAGACCTTGATGGGTTTCTCTATGTAGGTCAAGTCTTCCTGGATGTTGAGCTGCTGAAGATCGGCTTGCTCGATGGGTACGCGAAGGCACTTCTTCAGCTGAGAGACGTGGAATACATCGTGAACTCCTGCCAAGGATGGAGGCAGTTCAAGTTGATATGCCACTTCTCCTTGTCGTCGGAGGATCTGAAAAGGTCCGACATAGCGGGGTGCTAGCTTGCCTTTCATGTTGAACCTTTGAGTGCCACGGAGGGGAGTGACTCGGAGATAGACATAATCGCCCTCCTCAAAGGCTAGGTCTCTTCGACGGTTGTCGGCATAGCTCTTCTGCTGGGATTGGGCTGCCTTCAATCGGTCTCTTATGATCTTGACCTTCTCTTCAGCTTCTCTTAATAGATCGGTCCCAAACAGTTGTGACTCTCCGGTTTGATCCCAGAGCAACGGCGTTCTGCACTTACGTCCGTAGAGTGCTTCGAACAGGGACATTTGCAGGCTGGCTTGATAGCTGTTGTTGTAGGAGAACTCTACATATGGTAAGTTCTTGTCCCACATTCCGCCAAAGTCTAGAGCACAAGCTCTAAGCATATCCTCCAATATCTGGTTGACCCTTTCGGTTTGACCGTCGGTCTGTGGATGATAGGCGGTGCTAAAGTTCAGCCGGGTGCCGAGTTCCTCTTGAAGGTTCTTCCAAAACTTGGAGGTAAACTGACTCCCACGGTCAGATACAATCTTCTTGGGAACTCCGTGAAGGCACACGATCCGGGTCATATACAACTCAGCCAACTTAGCGATGGTGTAAGTTGTCTTGACCAGAACGAAGTGAGCTACCTTGGTGAGTCGGTCGACGATCACCCAGATAGAATCGTGACCAGCTTGGGTCCTGGGCAGTCCCGTGATGAAGTCCATTCCTATCTCTTCCCACTTCCATTCAGGGACCTTGAGAGGTTGAAGAAGTCCGGCAGGCCTCTGATGCTCTGCCTTGACTCGCCGGCATGTGTCGCACTTGGCCACATACTCAGCTATTTCTCTCTTCATGCTGACCCACTAATATTTTTCCTTCAGGTCTTGATACATCTTTGTACTCCCGGGATGAATGGAGGATAGAGTATCGTGGGCTTCTTGAAGGATGAGGGTCTTCAACTCAGGTTTGTCGGGTACACAGATCCGGTTTCCGAACCAAATGGTACCATGCTCGTCCTCGGAAAATCCGGGGGTTTTACCCTTCCTCATGTTCTGTTGGATCTCTAGGATGTCCGGGTCTTCCTTCTGCTTTTCTCGAATCTGGTCTATTAAGACAGGCCGAGACTCCAAGACAGCGAGGTACGCTCGAGTGGTGATCCCTAGGTTTAGCCTTTCTATCTCCTTGTAAAGTAAAGGAGCTTGGTCCTGAATCATGATGGCATTGCAGTACCCTTTTCGACTAAGGGCGTCTGCCACCACATTCGCTTTGCCCGGATGATAATGGATGCCCAAGTCGTAATCCTTGATCAGTTCCAACCATCTCCTTTGCCTGAGGTTCAGATCTGGTTGGGTGAATATGTACTTGAGGCTCTTGTGGTCGGTGAAGACCTCACACCGGTTCCCCACAAGGTAATGTCTCCATATCTTCAAGGCATGAACCACGGCTGCTAATTCCAGGTCGTGGGTCGGGTAGTTCAGCTCATGCGGCCTTAGCTGTCGGGAGGCGTAGGATATCACTTTCCCTTCTTGCATTAAGACGCATCCCAATCCTTGACGAGAGGCATCACAGTAGACGTGGAAGTCTTTCCGGATGTCTGGCAGAATCAGAATAGGGGCTGACACTAGTTTCTTCTTGAGGGTCTGGAAGCTTTCTTCGCAGTCGGGGATCCATTCAAACTTCACTTCCTTCTGCAAAAGTCTGGTCATAGGCTTGGCGATCTTGGAAAAATTCTCGATGAACCGGCGGTAGTATCCGGCCAATCCGAGAAAACTCCGGATCTCGGTCACGGTCGTGGGCTGCAGCCAGTTGGTTACCGCTTCAACGGTGGTTGGGTCCACCGCTATTCCTCCGGCAGATATAACATGGCTGAGGAACTTCACCTTAGACGACTGAAATTCGCATTTGCTGTATTTGGCGTACAGTTGCTGCTCCCTTAGCTTTCCGAGGGTCAGACGGAGGTGAGTCTCGTGTTCTTCCTTGGTCTTGGAGTAAACGAGGATATCGTCGATGAATACCACGATGAACTTATCCAAGTACTCCATTAATACATTGTTCATCATGTTCATGAAGAAGGCCGGGGCATTCGTGAGTCCGAACGACATCACTGTATACTCATAGAGTCCATAGCGGGAGGTGAAGGCAGTCTTGGGTATGTCCTCCTCTCTAATCCTCAATTGGTGGTAACCTGACCTGAGGTCAATCTTGGAAAACACTGAGGATCCTTTCAGCTGATCAAACAGGTCGTCGATCCAAGGCAATGGGTATTTGTTCTTGATGGTTACGTCGTTCAAGGCTCTATAGTCCACGCACATCCTCTTGGTCTTGTCCTTCTTCATGGCAAATATAACCGGTGCACCCCAGGGTGAGGTACTCGGTTGGATGTACCCTTTCTGCTCTAGGTCTTCAATGTTGCTCTTGACTTCGGCTAGTTCATTAGCGGCCATCCGGTATGGACGCTTGGAGATTGGAGTGGTCCCGGGGACAAGTTCGATTCTGAATTCGATGTCCCGCTTGGGAGGCATTCCGGGTAGGTCTTCAGGGGAGACATCTGCGAACTCCTTGACTATGGGTACCTCTTCAAGAGCTATCGAGCGAATGGATGCTCCGAGTGGTTTGCGACTGGTCATTCGAAAGGTGACGGCTGCACCTTCAGGGTTGGTCACCGTGACGGACTTGTTGGCACAGTCGATCACTCCCTTGTGCTTCATCAACCAATCCATCCCTAGTATAAGGTCGAGTCCGGTGCATTTTATGAGGACTGGCTCAGCCCGAAATAATACTCCTTGGATGTTAATCTGAACCTTAGGGCTGTATAAGCGGGCTAAGGTCCTGTTTCCGGGAGTGGTAATCACCATGGGTATGGGTAGAGGGAGTTCGTCCAGTTCGTTTGTTTTCACAAAATCTTCCGAGACGAAGGAGTGTGTTGCTCCAAAGTCAAATAATATTACGGCCGGTACGGAATTCACAGTAAACGTACCGAGCACGACTTCAGGAGCCTCCTGAGCTTCCTCCGCGCTGATGTGGTTGACGCGGGCACGAACCGCCTGGTTGGGTGCCACGCCTTGGGTCTGCTTGGGGTGAGGACACTGGTGCGAATAGTGCCCTTCCTTGCGGCAGTTGAAGCAGACGACCGGCCTCCCTTGGCGATCCTTCAAGATCGGGGCCTTGGCGGCTGGTGTCGGCTGAGCGGCCGGAGCTGGTGGAGCGGGGCGGGGATGCCCGACGTTGGATCCACCGGTGGCGTGAGGTGGCCTGAAGGCGGGCCGAGGATGGTAGGCGGGTGCTGGTGGCAGAGGGACGAAGCGGGGCCTCTGAGAGTTCACCTGCTGGTGCTTGAAGGCGATCATCTTCCTCTTCTTGAGGTCCAGTCTGTTTTGCTCAGTCTCTTGGATGAGCGCTTTGTTGACTAGCCGTTGGAAGTCGGCGTAGTCGGTGGCGACGAGCTGGATGGACAACTCATCCTTAAGTCCCCAGAGGAACTTGGCTTGGCGGAGGGCGTCGGTGCGCACTTCCTCTGGTGCGTAGCGGGCGAGGCGATTGAACTCATGGAGGTACTCCATGACGGTTCGGTTGCCTTGTTGCAGGTCGCGAAACTCCTGCTGTTTCACCGCGATGACTCCGGCGGGGACGTGGGCGGCATGGAAGGCGATGGTGAACTCCGCCCAGGTCACCACGTGGTCTTCTGGCTGGGACTCACGATAGTTGTCCCACCATTCAGCGGCGGGACATTGGAGCTGGTGAGTGGCGAAGGCCACTCGCTCCTGGTTGGTGCAGGGGAGGAGGTCAAGCTTCTTTCCGATGGTACGAAGCCAATCTCCGGCCTCCATCGGGTTGGTGGTGCTTGAGAAGATGGGCGGACGCACGCGCAGGAACTCTGAGAGTTGTGGAGCGGGTGCGGGTGCTGGTGCGCGAGGGGCAGGCTCCCCGTTCTGCAGACGGTCCAACTGAGCTTGTTGGTGCTGCATCTGTGTGAGGAGGGCGGTGATTAGTTGGTTCTGATTCGCCATCATCTCCGCCAAAGTGGGGTGGTTGGCGGAGGGCGACCCAGACTGACGTGGGCCCGTTGCACCCCAGTTGGGTACAACACCCTCGGGCGCATCACGGCTTCCTCCTGCTCCGTTGTTGGAGCCGGTGTTCTGGTGGTCGGCCATCTTCTGAATTCATAAGGTTATAAGGCAAAAAGATGACAACACAATTAATGAGAGTAGTTTATGCATATATAAATCAAGTGGTAAAATGTTCATTACAATCAAGATCTTATTCTACCCACAACACACTCGTCGTGGGTAGCACCACATACAAAATTTTGTTTTCTTTTATTTTAATAGCGACTCCTAACGCCTACTCGCCACCGGAGGCGGTCTCCGTGCTCTCGGAACCACGAGTACGCGGCTCCAGAGGGATGGTGGGTTCGAGAAAATTCTCGATGATGGAGTCGGATACGAGGCCGGGGCGTGGTGCAGGGGCGCTGGTGGAGGGTCTGGCGGGGGAGGGTCGTGGCGGGATCCTCTTGGGGCGAGGGAGGGGCTCACGGATGGGCTTCTTCTTCCTTGGAAGAAGAGGAACCATCTCCGCAATATCCTTCTGCAGCTGCATGATCTTGCGCTGCAGCTCGCCGTTCTGTTGGATCAAGTTCTTCGTTTCTTCACGAAGGAACTCAACCGCCTCATGGTGCTCATCGGTGTCGAGCACCGCCTCGATATGGAGGTCGTCCATAGCCTGCAGAAGACGCGACTGCCGGGCCATGACCGGATCACGCACAGAGTGAACTCCGAGGTAGATGCTACGGTGGGCTCCGGGAGTACGCTTCGGCACGAGCCGGAAGGACGAGTTCTGAAGACGATCATCGTAGATCATCCTCAGCTCCATGAGGGCCTGGAGAGCGACTCGTTGGCACGCGACGTCAAAAGTCGGGCCTCCAAGTGCTGTGGTGTAGGGCGGCAGGTGTTCTCCGGAGCCGTGGACGGTGAGGGAGACATCACAAGGCCCGACGAACTCGTCGGGGTACACTCCTTGGAATTCGGGTTCGAAGAGGAACCCGAGGAAGGTGAGCATCATATGGAGCTCCCGGACGAAGCCCTCGTAATGGCGGCAGTAGCTGTGCACTTGGTATACTGGCATCTACAAAACAGCAAGTTGAATAAAAGTGAGGAGAGGAACAACGTTTATAAAGTAGATTTTCGAGAAATAATTTCCTGTGGCTAATGGCTAGGCGGGTCTGTTTGGATTCCTACAGTCGATTCGGCTCTGATACCATCTTGTGGCGCCCCGATTTATCAAAATCGAGACATTATTGAATTTCCATAGAAAAACAATAATACAAGAGGTTCATCATGTGACAACGTACATACGACAATATCCATGATACGCAGACCATATTTATTACATCCAAGTTTTAGTAAAAATAGTAATAAAAATAATTAAAAAGCGGCATGACGAACATCTCCTTTAGGATCTTTCTTCTCGACTGGGTCGCTACTCCAGACCGTCTTCATAGCAAACATCCTCTGTGGGGTCCAACGGGTATGAGTACAATAAGTACTCAACAAGCCACCGCAAATGCAAGTAATAATGCAGGATAATAAACAAAGAAGGGTAATGGCTAACATTGCGGAATAGTACAGTTTCAGTTATTGCATTTAGTGTAATCACATTTTAATCATGCGGAAAAGTAAACGTGAATATCGACAACATCAACTAACTCGAGGAGTACGTTTTACCTCCTCGCACAACAGTCCTTACATGTCAATTCATCATGCACATACATATCCAAAGTAAACTAACTGGGGGATGTCACGCAACCCGCCCTTGACCGTGGGCTCGGCTTTTCGAAAAGAT
This sequence comes from Zizania palustris, assembly GCA_019279435.1. Classification (NCBI taxonomy): domain Eukaryota; kingdom Viridiplantae; phylum Streptophyta; class Magnoliopsida; order Poales; family Poaceae; genus Zizania; species Zizania palustris. Next base: position 68,256,077 of record JAAALK010000289.1, on the reverse strand, counting down.
TTAAGACTCTGATCAGAGATGTACTACTGTACCCACAAGGCACGCACTCATCCCGAACGAGATGACCCATACCACGGGAACTCGTGCCAAAACCTCAGCATGAAATGTTCTAAGCGATAACCACCCGCTCTAGGTTTCGCCGGCGCGCCGGGCCGCATCCCGGCTAACGTCGCACCCCCTTTTGCGCCACATTGGTACAAATCACCCGCAGGTGCTACTTGACCCATCTCCAAATGGTGGCCTCGGTTTGGAACAATCCATACCTTAGTTAGGACTTACCCACTAGACTTGTGGTTAGTACGTAAGTGTATTGCAACGGATCCCTCAGACCGGTCCTTATAGTGCCCCGGGTGCTACCGACCAATGCCCTAGCTTGCACCCGGAACCCACCATGCATTCACTCACAACCACAACTCCAACACCGATAGAATTCCATAGATAAGAAACAATGGGGAATCATATAATAGAACCATGTACTACGACTTATTTTTATCCTATAGCGATCGTGTCGATACATTGGACACTAGCTAATAACATTTATCATACGGTGACAAGGAGTTTAGGCTAGAGAGCATGGCTTGGGTTGCACATCAAGGTCGGAGGATCCTAAATAAATATATTGTAAGGGTTCATTTGACTAATGCATATATAACCTATGTGTTTTAGCGATAGTTTAATCAAACATGGGTTCAATATGCTCAAAAGATTTGTTTGGTGACTTTCCTTGATCAGCGAAAGGCGAGGGAGGGACTTCCGGGAAGTATTCCGGCTCCTCGGCGACGTCGTAGTCTTTTTGATATAGTAAAGTAAAATAAAATGAACACAATATTCAATCAAACAATATAACATTACATGATAAGCACATAGGTCAAAGTTGGTTTGATTAAAAATAAAATAAATTCAATTGTTAAGGTTCTGTGATTTATTTCATAAATAAATTTTAAAGGAATTAAAAAGTTGTCCTTTTTAGAAAGGGGTGTTTAAATGTGATTATTGTCATATTAAGTTCTCAAATAAATTTGAAATGAAAAGTTCATGTTAATTTAATGATTTTCAGTACATGGACAGAAAGGAAATAAATATAAATTTTCCTGAAGTTTAAATATTTGAATTTATATTTTAACCCTAAAGGCATTTGAATATTCATTTGAATAAACATGAAATGTCCAAAGTAAACCTACTGTTTTTATTGCATAAACATGTAGAGAATAATATTATGAATTTTCTGAAATTGGAATGACAATTTTTAGAGTTCAAATGTGCCAGATATGAATTTTACAAGTTTTAAACCTTTTCTGGAATTTATTTTTAAATTTAAACCCTCTTGGGTCCACGGTGAGCCAGGCCCACGGTGAACCCGCGCACTGTGCGCATGCGCCGGATCGATCTGGACCGTTGGATCCAGATCCAACGTGCGCAGGCGAGGCGGGGCGCTTAAGTGAAAACGAACGGCCAGGATTAAAACGTGCGAAAGGGTACTACGTGGACGCACGAGATCGATCGCGGGTTTTAAATGGAAATGGACGCGCGAGATTAAAACGTAACGCTTTGACCAGATCCGACGGTGCGGATTAGATCGCGTACGTGGGCTCACACGCGCCATCCGATCGCGATCGCACGGTCGGGATCAGATCCGACACGGCACGGGTACTCGACCCATGCCAGTCGTCTTCTCCGGCGACGGCGAGCGGGCCAGGGGCCACGGCGAGCGATGTCGGTTGAAGCTAAGGCCTAAAATGGAAAGAGGGTGTTACGGGGATCACGAGGGTACCCTTGCGGCGAAGAAAGGTCGACGGAGCGAGGCCGGCGACGAGCGGAGGCGGCGAAGGTGTTCGGGTCCTTGGCGGCGACGGCGATCCGGCGAGGTTCGTCGACGATGGAGTGGTGGCCGGCGTTGGGGAGGTCCTTGCGGTCACGTTGGTGGCAGAGGCGCGGACAGAGGCGGTCTGAGGCGACGGCGAGGGGTGGCCGGAGGCGAAACAGGGGGAGTGCGCTAAAAGGTGAAGTGTGGGCGCTTGGTTTGGTCTGAGAGCAATTGGACGCGTGAACCGAACGCGATGGAGGGTCGTGGTTTAAATAGGGTCGTCGGCGAGGGATAACGGGCGACGAATACAAGGAAAGCCGAGGGGGGGATTAACTCGCCGGCGAGGGCTCGGCCATGCACGCGTAGCGGTGATCCCGTGGCTTAATGGCGTGGTTTAACAGGGGAAAACGGTCGACCGGGCGCGGGGAGCTGTTTAATGGCGTCAATTCAATGCGGGAGGGGCCAGCGAGGTAGATCCAAGGCGGGGGTCATCGGCCGGTGCGATTTGGGGGCGACGGCGCAAGGTAGACGACGGGTCTGATAGGCGGGGGCCACTGGCCAGCGGGCGCGAGCGACCGAGCGGGAGGACTGATAGGTGGGGCCGCGGTGTCGGGTGCGCGCGCGAGGGGAGGCAATCGGCGCCGATAGGTGGGGTCGGGTTGTCAGCCTAAGGCGCGCGAGGTAACGGGCTGGGCCAGCCAGGAGAGAGAGAAGGGAGGGGAGGGAGCCCATTACTGTTTGAAAATATTTTCTGATTAAAAGTAATTGTAGAAATTGATTTAAAATAATAGGGCTACTTCCAAGGTTGATAAAAATTTATAAAAATCCTCAAAAATATTTTCAGCCCCTAGTTTGGTCATTAACTCTATGATGTAGTTCAAAAGGGTATAAAAAGGGTATTAAAGGTATTTTCAGAAATATAAAATTCAGGAAATTGAATTAAATAATATTTTTATCGTTTTGGAAATTTGGGGTGTTACACTCCGCCCCGAAGATGCCTTTCAACTTTCAACAGGCGCAAGCTAACAAGGCTAGTACCTCGAAGCCTCAAGAGAAGACGGCTGGCAGGCACCAGACTTTCTTCTGTTGTGTATATGGCGAAAATAAAAGCCATGACACAAAAGATTGTAAGTCCATATTGACCCTTCAGGGCGAGTATTTAGGGCGAAGCTCAGGGCGAGGTACTTTGGATCGGGCCCCTCCAGCAGTACGTTCGGAGCTTGTACAAGTTGTGGTCCGGGCCAACAATCCTGAAGCACTGATGCAGCTCTCGGTGGCCAACATTATGCCACCATTGAAGCAGGAGGATCCCCAAGATGGCAGCAAGCGGGTGGTCCTGCCCATTTTTGGAGGGGGGGACCTTCGGTAATATGTGAAAGCAGTAGCGGAGGGACTATGTTCACGAAGTAGGACATATAGGGACTTCAAGCTCGGCTGCAGAAATGCCCGAGTGGTCCCATGTACCTATTTCTTTTACTGCCCACGATGCTGCAGGGGTGAAATTCCCCCATGCTGACCCCCTTGTCGTTTCAGCTGATATAGCGGGAGTTGAAGTCCGAAGGATATTGGTGGACGGTGGAAGCTTCGCGGATATACTCTTCGTCCAAGCCTTCGACCAGATGTGCATTCCCCGAAGACACTTACTTCCGGCAGCTCGCCCACACCAAGGTTTCGGAGGTTCTCCTCTCGATGCCCTCAACCAGATAGGTCTCGAGGTTGCCTTCGGAGAGGGGCTCCTGGCTAGGGTTGAGGAGGTTATCTTCGATGTTGTCGACGCCCCGTACGCCTACAACGCAATCTTCGAGAGGGGGATGTTAAACCAATTCGAAGCTGTAGGACATCATAACTATCCGTGTCTTAAGATACCCACGCAAGGTGGAGTTCTCACTATTTCAGGAGACCAAGTTGCAGCCCAAAGAGTGGAGTATGGCCATGGTCCACCTCTGGACCCTCGGCAGGTGAATAGTGTGCTAGAGCACTCAGATGAAGCTTCGGGGTCCTCAGACCCCTCGAAGGGCCCTTCCCTAAAGCCAAGCCCAGAAGGTGATGTGATCACAAAGATGATCCTAAAAGATGACAAAGAATATCCAATCCAATTTGGCAAGGGGCTACCTTTGGAAATATCTACTTCACTGGAGGAAGTAGTTAGAGAAAATTTAGATATCTTCACGTGGACCGACGAAGATATCCCCGGAGTTGACCGGAGCATCATCGAGCACAGTTTACTCGTCAATCCGAAGGCTCAGCCAATTCGCCAGAGGCTCCATAAGTTGTTAACTGAAAGGGTAGACCTCGCCAAGGCGAAGGTGGAGAAATTGCTAAGGGATGGAATCATCAGGGATGTAGCCCACACGGAGTGGTTGGCTAACCCCGTTTTTATCAAGAAAAAGGGCCCCGGCAAGTGGCGCATGTGCATCGATTTCACGTCACTAAATAAAGTGTTGGGGGGAAAATATTCTATCTTCAAGATTATCGTAGCAACAAGATAAAGACTGGTGATTAAGATGAAGATGTCTGATATATAATTTCGGAGATGCATCCAGTCAAGTTCGAAGTATGATGACAAGCTCTTGTTCGGAGTACATCTTCGAACATAGACTCTTCCAGGAACCTCTTTGCCAGCTAAGATGGAAGATTTATCTTCTTTCTAATTAGATTAGTCTTTTACCATTTTAGCCCTATTAAGAGTACCGAATAGTTTCCACTATGTCGGTTGTAATAGAGGGGTAAAAAGGTCTTTTCTTTAATGTTTGGGCCTATAAATACCCCCTTGTTACCCTGTAATGAGGACCGAATACAAGTTATTCAATACACACATTCGAACTATTCTAAGTTATTATCCTTTCGGAGGCTTAGAATAGTTTACTTCGCAAACACTTCGTTTGTTAGTTTCTAATCTTCAGAAACCTGTTAGCATAATCTTTTACGCCAACAGTTGGCGCCGTCCGTGGGGAACTTAGTCCAAGAAACTTCGTTCTCTACCAACTTCTTACACCATGCCTCCTAAGCGGAGCGCAACTCGTAACCTTGTTCGGAGGTCCCCTCGGACCTCCGGAGGGGCATCTCCCGATACTGTTGAGGTCGGAGGACCTTCGACGTTTCCTCCACCTCAAACTCCGGAAGGGGTTCCCATTCCTCGAACATACGGAGTTCCTCCGCCAACTCCATCTATACTTCGACCACCCGGAGTTCCTCTTCCACCTCAAGTTCCACTCCGAACTGATCCTTACAGTTCTCAAGACCCAGAAGATCCTTCAGGAGGAGACGAAGACAATCTTGGTGATATGGCCGCTCAAATGGCCAGTCTCCAAGCTGAAGTAGCGAGATGGCAACAAGAAGCTGCAAATAGGCTTCGCTCTCAAGCCATCCCTGTTATTCTGGAAGTGCCTGAAGACGACGAACCTATCTATCCTGAAGCCCCGGAGAACGCCTCCTTTGATACTGAATCTCTGTTACATCCTGAACTGCAAAAAGTTCGCTTCGATCCGAAGTTTAAAACTTCGAAGCTTTGCAAGTATGCTGGAGATGAGGATCCTGGAGAATTTGTCCGCTCTTATGCTCTAGCAATTGAAGCTAGTGGAGGAGTGCGGGACACCATGGCAAAATGCTTCCCCTTAGTTCTTCAAGGAGTGGGATTGCGGTGGTTCTGGTCCTTGAAGCCAGGATCAATTAATTCATGGGGGCAGCTGAAGAAGAAGTTCGTGAGTAACTTCCAAGGCACCTTCGTGCCTCCAATGTCGACGGGATGTCTTTTCCAGGTGAAGCAGCTCCCTGGAGAAACCTTAAGACAATACTTCAAGCGCTTCGCTCATACGAAGTCGCAGATTCGAGGATTAACTACGTCTTCAGTAGTTGACGCAGCTCGGGAAGGAGTCATTCATCCAGGCCTCCTTGATAAACTCCACCGGAAAAGCATATATTCTGTTTCTCAGCTGATGTCCTATTTTGAAGAATATGCAAGGTCAGAAGAGGGCTGGCTTCGGAGAACTGCAGCTTCTCCGTCCATACTGCAGGAAGTAAAATTGGAAGTGAAAACTTCGGCACAACCGCGGGAACCTGTCTTCAAAGTTCAGCATGATAGGAGAAGGGGGCAAAAGCATCCTCGTTCAGAAGTTCTGAACATTGCACCCCCGCAGAAGTTTGCCCAAAGAGCTCCACAACCTTCGGGAAACAAGGTCAGCGGTTGGAGGCCGCCAGGGAAACCAGCTGGCAAGGGCCAGACCCTTTTCTGCTGTATTCATGGTGAAAACCGAAGTCACGCAACTGATGCGTGCAAAGCTATACTTGCCCTGAGAGGAGAATATCTAGAGAGAACTTCGAGTCGAGGTACTACTGACCGAGTTCCAGCCGAAGTGCGTCCGGAGCCTGTCCAAGCTGTGGCGCGGATAGAAAACTTCGAAGCTGCAAGACGCCCTCCGGTGGTCAATATTATGCCACCTCCGAAGCAAGAAGAGGGGCAAGACCGAGGAAAAAGAGTAGTCCTCCCTATCTCCGGAGGAGGTACTCTAGGAAGCATGTCAAAAAGGCAGAGAAGAGAGTATGTCAGAGAAGTGGGGCACATTGGAACTTCGTCATCTGCAGCTGCTATGCCTGAATGGTCCCATGTGCCAATATCTTTTTCTGTAGAGGATGCAGCTGACATTAAATTTCCACATGCAGACCCACTTGTCATTACTGTCGACATTGCAGGAACTGAGGTTCGAAGAGTGTTAATTGACGGAGGGAGTTCGGCAGACATTATTTTTGTTCAAGCCTTCGATCAATTATGCATCTCCAGAAAGCACCTTCTTCCAGCGACTCGTCCTTTGCAAGGCTTCGCAGGACCTCCGCTTGATGCACTCGGCCAAATTGGCCTGGAAGTTACCTTCGGAGAAGGATTGTTAGCCAGGACAGAGGAAGTAATCTTCGACGTCGTGGATGCTCCATATGCCTACAACGTCATCTTCGGAAGAGGCATGTTAAATCAGTTCGGAGCTGTGGCACACCACAATTACTTGTGCATGAAGATGCCCACACAAGCGGGAGTGCTCACTATCTTCGGAGATCAAGCTACCGCCCGAAAAGCGGAATATGGTCACGGCCCCCCTCTTGATCCAAGACAAGTGAATAATGTGCAAGATAATCAAGAAAATTTTTCTGCTCCTTCCAAATCTTCGAAGAAATCCTTCCCAAGACCAAGTCCTGAAGGAGAGATTGCAACGAAGATTATTGTTAAAGATGGTAAAGAATATGCATTTCAATTTGGTAAAGATTTACCTCCAGAAGTTGCCACCTCCTTGGAAAAAGTAGTTGAGGAGAATTTAGATGTCTTTACTTGGTCTGACGAAGACATCACCGGAGTCAATCGGGATATTATTGAACATAGTTTACTTGTAAACCCGAAGGCCCGGCCTGTTCGGCAAGGACTCCGAAAAATGTCTGCAGAAAGAGCTATTCTTGCAAAAGACGAAGTTGAAAAATTGTTGAAGGCTGGGATTATCAGAGAAGTGGCTCACACAGAATGGTTAGCCAACCCAGTCTTCGTCAAGAAGAAATCCTCCGGGAAGTGGCGCATGTGCATTGATTTCACATCCTTGAATAAAGCATGCCCTCGTGACCCCTACCCCATGCCCCGAATTGATCAATTGGTCGACTCCACCGCAGGTTCGGAGTTATTAAGCTTCCTTGACGCGTACTCCGGTTATCATCAAATATGGTTGAAACGCGAAGATGAGATCAAGACAAGCTTCGTAACTCCCTCGGGAGTCTTCTGTTATGTAAGAATGCCTTTTGGCTTAAGAAATGCCGGGGCTACTTTTTTGAGGTTAGTTGCTAAGGCTCTAGGTCATCAATTAGGTCGCAATGTGGATGCCTATATGGATGATATTGTAATAAAGATTGCTTTAAAGCACCAACACAGCCTAGACTTAGCTGAAACATTTAATAGCCTTTGGGCATGTGGGATTCGTCTTAACCCCGAGAAATGTATCTTCGGAGCTAAGGCTGGGAAGTTGTTAGGGTATTTAGTTTCAAGCAGAGGGATTGAAGCTAGCCCTACTCAAATAACTGCCCTACAGAAGATGGCTCCTCCAGAAAATTTAAAGCAAGTGCAAAAGCTGACTGGTCGTCTGGCAGCACTTAGCAGATTTTTAGCAAGGTCTGCGGAGAGAAGTTTGCCCATCTTTAAAGCATTGAAAGGCTCCGAAGATTTTGCATGGACACCGGAGTGTCAAAAAAGCTTCGAAGATATTAAAGAGTATCTCAGTAATCTTGCTACACTCACGGTGCCTACTGCGGACGAAACCCTACTCCTTTACCTTGCAGCAACAGGCTCTGCTGTCAGCGCAAGTCCTTGTTAGAGAAATGGATTTCAATGGGAAGTTGGTACAAAATCCAGTTTATTTTGTGTCCGAAGCATTATCAGGAGCGAAGACAAGGTATTCCAAGCTCGAAAAGTTCACTTATGCTCTGATAATGGCTTCGAGGAAGTCAAGACATTATTTTTTAGCTCATAATGTAATTGTACCAACTTCGTATCCTTTGGGAGATATGCTCTGAAGTAAAGATTCCACTAGAAGAATAGGAAAGTGGGCAGTTGAACTAGCACCCTTCGGCATATCCTTTCTGGCAAGGACAACAATCAAATCGCAAGTCTTAGCAGATTTTGTAGCAGAATGGACTCCCCCTACAACGTGGGTTCCGGAGAAGTCAAGTGAAGGAATTTGGACTGTTTTTTCTGATGGGGCTTTCCAAGCATCCGGAGCAGGTGTTGGAGCAGTTTTAATTTCGCCTTCAGGGCAAAGAGCAGTGTACTCCGCAAGACTCAACTTTAAGTCTACCAATAATATAGCGGAGTATGAAGGGATTTTACTGGGACTCCGAAAAGCACGTGCTCTAGGGGCTACAAGAGTTGTTATAAAGACAGATTCTCAAATAGTAGCAGGGCACGTAGATAAAAGTTTTCAAGTTCGGCATCCACAGCTTGCAAAGTACTTAGAAGAAATCCGTAAGATCGAAGCACAATTCAAGGGTATTTCAATTCGGAGTATACCAAGAACAGAAAATGTGCAAGCGGATATCTTAGCAAAAGCTGCAGCCGGAGCTATGGATATACCAGAAGAAGCTTTTTTATGAGGAGCTCAGTACACCTTCGGTGCCACAAATTCCCCCCGCAGAGATTCTTTGCATTCCAAGTACAGATTGGAGAAATTCGATCATGGAACTTTTGCAAGGAGGAGCAAATTCGTTTGAAGAGCCACCGTTTTCAAGATTGAAACTCACGGCTAGGAATTATCAAATAATCAACGGTATTTTATACAAGGCTGGAGTATGTTCCCCTTTACTCCGATGTATATCCCAAACCGAAGGCCAAGATATTCTTCGAGATATTCATGAAGGGCTTTGCGGTAGCCATCTGGCCCCTCGAGCTTTGGCAGGGAAAACACTTCGCCAGGGGCTTTATTGGGCTACAATAGTAGCAGATGTGGAGAACTTAGTCCGCACATGCCAAGGATGTCAGTGGATGGGTCGACGGAGTCATCGCCCACCAACAGCTCTTCAAGTTATTGCTCTGGTATGGCCCATGGCCAGATGGGGTATGGATTTGATTGGTCCCTTTCTAGTAGCTAAGGGAAATTTAAAGTTCGCAGTGGTAGCTATTGAATATTTTTCTAAGTGGGTAGAAGCAGAGCCCTTAACAGCTATCACTTCGAACAATGTACAGAAATTCTTTTGGAAAAGTATCATTTGCCGGTTCGGAGTGCCTAGACAACTCACAGTTGATAATGGAACACAGTTCGATGCAGAACCTTTCAGAAAGTTCTGCGAAGATCTAGGCATCCAGTTATGTTTTGCTGCAGTGAGGCATCCTCAGTCTAATGAAGCTGTAGAAAGAGTCAATGGAAATATTTTGTCAGGGCTAAATCAAAGGATAGTAGGATTAGCAAAAGGACTGTCGACTGAAGAACTTCCGAAGATTTTATGGTCCATTCGGACTACGCAAACAAGGTCCACAGGTTTCACTCCATTCAGATTGCTATTCGGAGATGAAGCTATGACTCCGACGGAGCTCAAAGGAGGATCCTTTCGCAGCACCGAACCGGAGATTGAAGGAGAAAGACAAGCTTCGCTGGATTTAACAGAGGAGACAAGACTTCGAGTTGTAGCCAATTTATCAAAGTATCATCAGCAGACGAAGGCTTGGTTTGACCCGAAGGTTAAGATCAATGAGCTTAGACCGGGTCATCTCGTTTTACGAAGCATCATAGTGCCTGGAAAATTAGGAAATAAATGGGAAGGTTCATACTTAATTGTTCGTTCAGGACGTCCTGGCTCTTTTAAATTAGCTAATTTGGAAGGTGAAGAGTTAGCACATACTTGGCATGCGGAGCACCTAAAGCGATACTTCGCATAGGGGCTCCTTGTAATCATTTGTAATCATCCTCTGAATTAATAAAGCATATGGTTCAGATAGTGCCTACCCCTCATAAACTTCCAGCTTCCGAGTGGACGCACTGGAACCGTGGAGTTGACCGAGAGGGAAGTGTCATTAATTTGAATCATATTTTCGGGCTTTGAAACATTGGTTCGAAGTTTCCGACGTGGGGGCTGACATAATCCGGAGTCCAAGCCACCGGCTTGTAGGCATCCGTAAAAGAGCCCAAAACCACATCATACGGAGTCCAAGCCATCGGCTGGTAGACATCCGTAAAAAGAGTCCAAGGAGACCAAATCATGCGGAGTCCAAGCCACCAGCTTGTAGACATCCGTAAAAAGAGTCCAAAGAGACCAATGCGAACTCCAAACCACTGGTTTAACAGAATTCGCAAAAAAGAGCCGAAGGAGGCCAAAACAAAACAGAGTTTGAGCCATGAGCTTCGAATGTCTGTTAAGAAAGTCCAAAGTGACAAATTATCTAAGACACTAAAGTGTTCGGAAAGTTATCTCAAGTGATTTCTTTTCAAAAAACAGAAGGTACTAAGTTACCACTCTTCAGACTACAAATAGTCGAAGACATTTTATAAGATTTTAAAAGATCTTTAAATTACTGAGGGGCTTCGAACCCCCAAAATTGTACTCCTAAGTTTTTCTTTGTGCTTAACCATCTTTGAACACGGTTCGAAGTTGCTTACGCCCAAAGAGGGGCTAATAAATAGGGAGACAATTTTAAATCGATATTTATTATTTGAGCAAATATGATTACATCATGAAAAATTGGTATCTATACCAAGAAGGAATCGAAGACCTCTTCGATCTCTAGAGCTAGGGTTGGAACGACTAGTTCCAGTGCCGGGAGTTCTAACAACTTTGCGTTTAACTCTTCTACCTCCCTTCGAAGCTCTAAAGTCTTTTTGTTCTTGTTGAAGCTCGGCCCAAGTTCGAAGCCTTTCGGGACTTCTTTCCCAGCTTCTAAGTTCGTCAGGCTTTTTACTTTGAACATCATCTTCGTCTTCGGACCATATAATGTCTTCAGAAGACGAAGTTTCCAAGTTAACTTCTTTTTCTTCATCTTTAATACAAGATAGTATATCTTTACTTATTTCGGATATAATTACTCCGGAACTATCTCGAGGAATTAGAAATCGAGGACGCTTGTGAAGTTTTAAGATATCGAAGGTAGCCCATAATAAGTGAAGTTCGTCGTTAACATCTAACACTTCGACATCTTCCATATGAGGCAAAGCCTAAAAACATGATAAACAAATCTTCATTCATAAATGTACATAAGCGTAATGCTTTACATAGTTTAAGATCCTAAGGTAATTCTAAACCTGCGGGATTGGAGGAGGCTGACTGCTCGAAGCTTGGGACCGAGCCTGCTTCTGGCGTTGTCCTTCGTCAATCCAGGCCTTAATCGCAGAGCGACCTTTGGCTCTCCATGAAGTTTGAAAGGCTTGCCAAGCAGCGGCCACACCTTCGGAGGGAGTAAGAAGCTGATCTTCATCGAAGGTAATAGGACCCTCTACTGCGCTCGGAGCTATCGATCGACCCAGATCTTCGTAGTAACGAAGTAGACCAACGACAGCCACTTGTCCGGAGATTTCTCCGTAACGAATGCCTGCTGTCTTCATTTTCTTCACTACTCCTTGAATCCTTTTCAGCCGGCGCAGTAGGGAGATGTTATCATCCAAAGGAAGCATCCCAGTAGTACCGAAGTACTCCAGAACGCCTAACAATTGGTCCATGACCTCCGAAGCTACCTTCTCAGACTTCAGCTTATCTTCAATTAACGCATCCTTCATCGAAGTTAGCTCTTCTATTACTCCAGAGAGCCTAGCCGCTTCCGTAGTTAAGGAATTCTTATGATTCAATAGCTGACTAGCTTCTTCTCGGAGCTTAACAAGCTCGGCCCCCGCAGTAGCGTGCTCCGCCCGCATCTTTTCAATTTCTGTTCGAAGCACAATTTTTTCTGCTTCGAGCTCCTTGTTCGCAGCCTCCAAGCTTTGTCTGGCCCTGCGCTCTGTTGAAACCATGTTGTCCATGTGGACCACTTGACCTTCGGAGATAGTCAGATTTCGTTGAAGAGTTGCATTTTCCTCTCGAAGGCGAATGTTTCCACGTTCATTGGAGATGTTCGCAGCTCGGGCCAAGACTGTTTGCTGCAAAAAGAAAAAACCAAGGTGAGAAATTATTCGTATATAAATTTGATTCTGTTTTGCAGATACTTCGTACCTGGTATGCTGCGCGTTCCATGGCAGCATTAAGCTCCGAACTCTCCGCCTCGCTCAAGATGGCCACCAAGTCCGTCTCCCCGACTTCGCGACTAGCTCGATCCAAAGGCTCGAGCAAAGTCCGAAGCCCAGTTCTTCGCTCCAAGAAAGGAGCTAGAAGGGGGAGCATGCTTAAGGCTTGTTTGTCATCTTCGTTTGGCGAAGGTCCGAAGTGTTGAGCTATGGTCTTCGGAGCCCCAGTAGTTTGGCCCTCCTCAGTAGATTGGCTCTTGTCTGTTGACTCAGACGGAGTTGATCCTAAGCTCGGAGCAGGGAGGGAGTCCATCTTCCCTTTGCCTTTTCCAGGCCCCATTTGAGTGGCTCCTGGAATTGGCTCCGAAGTTGTCGAAGGTCCAGGAACTGTATCTTCGGGATGGACCTCTTCCATGGAAGTGGACTCTGTAAAAACAAAGGTATTATACATTGTATAATTTCGCAAAAAAAAGATAAAAGAATTATTCGAAGTTTACCTTCGACATTTTGGCGGCGGGTGAGCATTGGACTGCTTGGTGGATCGAAGGCAAGATCTTCGTCAGAATCAAGCGTCAAATCTTCGACTGTCGAAGCATTTTCCTGAACAGTCGTTGTTGCTTCATCCGGAATCGAAGCCACAGTTACTTCGACTCCACTCACATCCACAGGAGCTCCGTCCTGAGGTAAATCTTCTTGAACAGCCGGAGTCCTCGCTTGCTCAAGATTCTCTTGAGACTCCGGCACGTTCGCAGTTTCGTCAATTCGTACAGCTCTTTGAGCTGCATCCTCATCAATCAACCTCACAAGTAACCTACCTTCATCCTCCTGAGAATCGGAGATTGAAGCTCTTGGGCTTGAAGGCGCATGAACTTTTGGCTTTCGAGCCACCTTTTTAACCGGAGTTTAGGCGGAGCTCGAAGTTCCAGCTTTGGCTTTCCTCTTCTTGGTCCCTTTCTCCGAAGGTACCCAATCCATCAGAGGGGGCGGAGCAATTTCCAGCAGTCCCCACACTCTGTTAGATCGTTCCCAACTTCCAACCAACTTGATTCTCCATTCTTTCTCGGTCGGAGTTGGAATGCCTAAAATCTTCTCTGAAGCCCGTACGATTTGTTCCGAAGTTATAGGGGCTGAAGAAGCTAAAAAACAAGTTAAGTTTGTTAATTCTTCGAATAAATATACATAGAGTATGTTGTTCTCGAAGTTACCTGCAGGACTTGAACTTGAGGAAATTTTTCGAAGACCGCCTTCCGAATCCTCTTTGAAGATGATAGGCCAGTTGGCCATCAGGGGAGAAATTTGAAGCCCTAAGAATTCTTCGGCTAAGTCCCGCATGCTCAAACGACGACTGATTTTTTGAAGCAAGCTCAAGCGAGCTTCGAGTTGGCCTAGATCCGGATGCACTAAGGCTTCCTTCCGGAAGTGGATTTCTCGCAGAGGTCCAGCTAGGCGGTTACTTGCCCCAACTTCGGCATAAAACCATCTCAAGATCCAATCAGTATACCATCTAGCATTAATGGCCTTGGCAGGAAACCAGAGAGCATATTCGTCTCGGAGTCTGAAGTTGATACTTCCGAAGGCCACTACTATCTTTTCACCTCCGGAGCCTACGAAGGTCTTCGGTTGACATGATGCTCTGTGTAGTGCTGCGAAGATCTCCGCTCTTCCTTCACAACCTTCGACTCGCAACGCCCATTCGAAGATGGCAAGGCGTGCTACCACACTCGGAGAGAGTTGGGGGAGGGTGACATGAAACAAGTCCAATACCTCCGCTAAAATGTCGACTGCCGGAAGCCCCAGCCCAGCTTCGAAGAAAGCTTCGAAAACAACCACTTCTCTAGGTCTCGATGATGGAATGATTTCCTTCCCAGGTTTGTGAATCATAACCCCAGAACTGATCTTGCCCTCTACTGCGGCCGCAAGTGATTCTCTTCTGTAGGTTGAAGGCCCTAGCTGATAAGATTGATCCATATATTTTGTCGAAGCTGGACAGAGGTCTTGATGGCCAACATTTTGGGGATTTTCCCCCGCTATCGCCATTGTTGCTACTGCAGGTGTCGGAGCAGTCGCCGCTAATGTAGCGGCCGCCGCTGCCACCGCAACTTGCTGCCGAGTCAAGGTTGAAGCCGTTCCCGGACCCTTGAAGCTGGTTTTCGCCATTAGATCTCTTGGACTAGATTGAAGGAGGAGAGGCTAGGGTTCGAGAGTTGGTCTGTTTGCACGAAAGCGGTGGAAAGGTATAAGAAAGGGTCGGGTCCTCTATTTATAGCCCAGACCTCAATTTTTTACCGTTTGCTTATGCCGTTTCGCATTCTTGACCGTTACTTTATTCCGGAATTAACACATTATGTAACTTCCGTTAGAAGGAAAAAGCCAACGACTATTTTTTCCAAGTCTAAAAAGACTTTCGGATTTTCCAAGATAATTCTAGAATACTTCGAATGCAATTCATTCAGAAAATAATTTGAAGTTCGCATCTCTATACATTTCGGAGGTGTATTGAGTCTGCTAATCTCTGCACATGAATATGTTTCCTTGCGTATACTGCTTCCCTAACATCACAGATTTAACGGAGAAGCGTATTCGAGGGGCTACAGTTGGGGGAAAATATTCTATCTTCAAGATTATCGTAGCAACAAGATAAAGACTGGTGATTAAGATGAAGATATCTGATATATAATTTCGGAGATGCATCCAGTCAAGTTCGAAGTATGATGACAAGCTCTTGTTTGGAGTACATCTTCGAACATAGACTCTTCCAGGAACCTCTTTGCCAGCTAAGATGGAAGATTTATCTTCTTTCTAATTAGATTAGTCTTTTACCATTTTAGCCCTATTAAGAGTACCGAATAGTTTCCACTATGTCGGTTGTAATAGAGGGATAACAAGGTCTTTTCCTTAATGTTTGGGCCTATAAATACCCCCCGTGTTACCCTGTAATGAGGACCGAATACAAGTTATTCAATACACACATTCGAACTATTCTAAGTTATTATCCTTTCGGAGGCTTAGAATAGTTTACTTCGCAAACACTTCGTTTGTTAGTTTCTAATCTTCAGAAACCTGTTAGCGTAATCTTTTACACCAACATAAAGCATCCCCACGAGACCCCTACCCTATGTCCCGTATCGATCAACTTGTAGATTCTATGGCTGGCTCTGAACTACTAAGCTTCCTAGATGCATACTCCGGTTATCATCAAGTTTGGCTAAAGTGCGAAGACGAAGCCAAGACGAGTTTCATAACTCCTTTCAGAGTATTTTGTTATGTTCGAATGCCTTTTGGCTTGCGGAATGCCGGGGCTACTTTTCACGTCTTATTGCTAAGGCTCTAGGTCACCAGATAGGCCGAAATGTCGAAGCCTATATGGATGATATTGTAATAAAGAGTGTTATAAAGCACCATCATAGTATAGACCTAGCAGAAACTTTTGAGAGCCTCCGAGCATGTGGAGTTCGCCTCAACCCTAAAAAATGTATATTCGGGGTGCAAGCAGTAAAATTGCTAAGGTACTTAGTTTCGAGTAGAGGAATCGAAGCTAGCCCGACGCAGATAAGTGCACTGCAAAGAATGGCTCCACTAGAAAATATGAAGCAAGTCTAAAAGCTGACAGGACGGCTCACAACCCTCAGTAGATTCCTAGCCAGATCAGCAGAGCGAAGCCTCCCAATATTTAAAGCCCTCAAGGAGTGAGGAGCAATGCTGAAGAGCGTGGGCCTCATGGCTCCATATGTGATGAGTCATTGTCAATGATAGTCAAAGAGGACAGAAGAAGGAGATCTGCTGTTTCATGGGACGTGTGTGACTCAGGTACATGGGCAGTGAGTGACTGTCGGGTAGAGGGGCCGCGAAGTCGGGCTGGCCCAATCCGGGTACATGGGTTAGGAGCAGCAGAGGACCCACTGGGCTGTTGACCAGGATTGACTCAGGTACACGGGCGGTGATCGATTGTCGGGCTGAGAGAGCCGCGGGGTCGGGCCGGCCCAATCTGGGTACCTGGTGCAAAGTCGGTGGAGGCTTTGTCAGTTTCGGCACAAAACTGACGACCGCTGATCTCGCATCGGACTGTCCAGAAGAGAAGCCGTAGTCGCTACGAAAGCTTAGCTTCCGGATAAGTCATCTGTAAATAGGAGTTTACTATTTTGTCCCTAGGCCCCACAGTAGTCAGTCGAGTCTGTAAAAATATCCTAAGGGCAGTTTGGTCTTTTCCATTTATTTCAGCGTTTGTAAAAACCCTAGGGGTATTTTTGCATTTTCCCCATTTATTGGGCTGCCTATAAATAGGCCCCAATCCCTAGGGTTAGGGTTAACTCACTTTAATCAAAAACCTGAGTTCACTTTCCCCACGTTCTTTCTCCTGTTCATTTATTGTTCATGTGAACGCCGCCGCCATTCATCTTCTCGCGCACGTTATGATCTGCTTCATCTCAGGCATGTCGTGAAACCACTGAATTATATCGTAACTTTCCTACCGTGTGTTTCTGTGGATGCATTTATAATATGCTTTGTTTTTCTTTGTGCGTCTATCTTGTGTATGCGTGCCTGAGATTATTTCAAGTCTATCTGCATGAACAGTTCTCTTCATGATTCTGATTTTGACTGTGTAAGCTAGCTCATAGGTTCTGCAGTTACTTCAGTCTGAGTCCGGCTGGTTTGTCTCAAGAACAGTTTTTATGCGAATTTATTCTCCTACCAGGATTCCGATTTTTTGTCTTGATTCTTGGCTCCCTATAGTACTGTTTTTTTAAAGGCTGCTCCTAGGCCTGCATTGCTGTAGCCTGTCTTTCTTCTGGCAAGAGGCTTCTGTTGCTTTCGGCTAATGTCTTGCAGCAGCAGCAAGCTATAGGTAGCTTATACTACTTATTTGCATGCAGCCTACTTGATATTCATCGCGTGGCAGCAGCTCTGCTATTTTTCCATAGCCCCTGCAGCTAGTTGATAGCCTTTCTCCTTGGTAGCATGGTAGCCCTGCATGGAAAGGAGTAGCCTAGGCTGCACCTTATCTCAGTACTCTATGCGAAGTTTTTTTTCTTGACCGAAGCAAAGTTTTTATTCGGAGTTTTTCAGTGTTCGAAGCTAGAGCATGAGTTTTATACTTTTGTTTTTTGCATTCTTCGAAGCTCATTTTGACAAGTAGAAGAGCTCCGTGTACGAAGTCGGTCTCCGAGGCACACTCACTGTTTTCGAAGTTCAGTCTGAAGGCTTCAGCGAAGCACACTTCGCTGGTATTGTTGCGTATGTCTGAAGTCATCGTTTATACTCCACATCGAAGCTTGGAGCGATGTTTGTTTCTCTAATAGCTTCGTCCGAAGTGTGCTGTGGAGTAGTTCCGAGTGGCTAACATCTTTTCTGTTACGTGGGCCCCATTGCAATTGTTTATTGACTTCGAAGCATTTCATTTGCCTGCTGTGAATCGAAGATCTTTGCTTCGAAGGTTTTGTTGTTCGAAGTATACTTCGCACAGTATACTTCATCAGCAAAAAAACAAACTTCGACAGTTTGTTCTGTGTACTCATCGGAAGGGAAGCCCACGTTTGTACCTTTGCAAGTCAACTTCGATGCAGGCTTCGTCAAGTATCGAACAGGAGACAACTCTGAATAGTAAGACTTCTCTTTTTACGTGCACTTGGATTAATTGTTGTGATGATTTATTTCTGTCAATCTTGATCTGCCCATGCTTTAAAATGAGTTGTTATTCTGCCTATTAGCACTGTTTTGGTGTTTCTTTGTCTAGGACACCGGTCGTTTCTAGGCTAGATAATTTTGGGCTTTGATGATCTGTTTACGTTTTGCTGCTTAGTCTTTTGAGGTGCGCGTTGGGTGTTGGGAGCAGGCCATAGATTCGAAAGAATTTTTAGGCGCCCATTCACCCCCCCCCTTTGGTCGCTACTTTCGGTCCTACAAGTGGTATCAGAGCCTGGTTAGGGTTTTTCCATACCTTAACCGGTTCTAAACCCCAGTAGTGATCATGACGTCTCCTGGCAAGGTCCCGTCCTTGGAAGCTTATGGATATAATTATTGGAAGACTCGCATGCGAGCCTATCTCATGAGCCAAAGCTCGGACATCTGGGACATTTGCGTTCACACTACGTTTGTCATATTGCCAGTTGCTGAGCGTGGTACTCCTAGTATCATCGCTCAGCATGTGAACAATAGCAAAGCTGTGAACATCTTGTTTTCTGGTTTAGGTCCCACTGAATTTGAGCGTGTGAGCCATCTCTCCACTGCGAGAGAGATCTGGGCTACCCTCCAAGCACACCATGAGGGGATAGCCCAGGTCAAGGCTCGGCTCTATCAG
The DNA here is from genome assembly GCA_019279435.1 of Zizania palustris. Classification (NCBI taxonomy): domain Eukaryota; kingdom Viridiplantae; phylum Streptophyta; class Magnoliopsida; order Poales; family Poaceae; genus Zizania; species Zizania palustris. Next base: position 68,237,317 of record JAAALK010000289.1, on the reverse strand, counting down.
ACCTACCGGCGTGAATATGAGAACTTCACACAAAAGCCGGGTGAATCTGTTGAAGCATTGTTTGGTCGTTTTCAGTCGATCATAAACAAGCTTCGGGACAACAAGGCTGAGGGTGTTCAGTTAGTCTCAGATCATGAACAGGCACTCAAGGTTCTCCATACCTTGGACCCAAAGATCTGGGAGATCAAGGTATCCTCTATCATTGAGAGCACTTCTTATGATACCTTGACCATTTCTGATTTGTTTAGCAAGCTGAAGGCCACCGAGGTTGATACCCAGTTGAGATCAAATCTCACTGGCTCTGGATCAAAGTCTCTGGCCCTTGCTACACCTTCTGTTGATCCCTCTTCTGTGATCTGTGTTGGGTTCTCTTTGATGTCTATCACTGAGGACCAGCTTGAGTCTTTGGGAGATGATGATTTGTGTCTGTTTAACAACCGGGTGCGTCGTGTTTATGACAAAAGGATGTTCAAAAGACACGACACAAAGACCGGATGCTTTGAGTGTGGTGACCCAGGACACTTCATCGCTGACTGCCCCAAGCGCAATGGACACAAGAAGGGCACCGGTGGTGGCTTCCACGACTCCGGCAAGCACAACAGCTCCTCCTTCAACAAGGGCAAGCCAAAGACCAGATTCTTCAGAAAGGCCCTGAAGGACTACCGGCGAGAGAACAAGAAGCGCGACAAGGCCTTCTTCGCTGAGATGGAGAAGAGCTACTCCAAGCGGTCCACGTCTTCTTCCTCTTCATCGAGCTCAAGCGATGAGGAGATCATCATCAGGAAGGGGAAGGACAAGGACGATCCAGCGGGCCTTTGCTTCATGGCCTTCGGGGACAGACCGAAGAGCCGCTCACATCAGCGCCGAAGATCCCACAAGATCTTCTGCTCAATGGCTCTTGGGGATAAGGAAGAAAAGAGCTCCTCTGATGACTTCGACGACGACGACAACAAGATATCATCCTATGAACGCGAAATTGTTGATTTACTTGAGAGCAATCGTCAGGAGTTGAAATATCGGGAAAAACTACTTAGGGGGGCCAAGAAGAGGATAGATGAGTTAGAGAGTGAGCTTGCCGTAGCCAACGGTAGAATTGAGAGTCTATCTTCTTCCCCCTGCTTGGGTGATAGCAGTGAGTGCCCTAAGTGTGAAGTGCTTCTGTGTGACCTATCGACTTTGAAGTCCAGGTACATAGAAAGGGTTGATGAGAGGGATGCTTTGGCCACTGAGCTTGAAAGCGCTCAGGTGGAGCTGAAAGATGCTCAAGCCACTATCGTCGCACCCTGTGCTGATTGCCCATCTCATCTAGCTGTCTTAGCTGAGCTGAAAGCCAAGGGCGATGTGCATTTGGGTGATTTGGAGAGAGTGAGAGCTGAGCTTGCGCAGACTAGGCTAGAGCTTGAGATACTATCAGTTCCACCCACTGTCTGTGAGAACTGTCTGTCTCTTAGACTTGAGTTGATTAAGCTAAAAGCCGAGAAGTCTGTCCAGGTAGATAGTGAGTGTGAGACCTGCTTGTCTCAGGTGGAGGTACTAGCTTCCTTGAGAGAGGAGCTAGCTGATTCTCAGAATGAGAACTTTTACCTCCGTTCTATCCTGAGTTGGATCAGTGCCAGAGAGCCACGGCTCGGCATGATGATCCAACAGTTCAAGAGGAAGGATGGGTTATGGGTAGGTTACACCTACACCAAGGCTGACTTTGAGAGTGCCATTAGCCGGGCAGTGGAATGGAGTAAAATGACTCCTGAGCAGAGATATCCCAAGACCCATTCCACTGAGTCTTCCCAGGCTTGTCAGCCCAAAGATGGAGTGATCCATGAACCATCCAAAGCTCCACCCAAGAAACCCATCTGGGTTCCAAAGCCCAAACTCCTCCACACTTCTCTAGACTCTCTTCCTGGACCCTCTCAGCCCAAGAAGACAACACCAATCACCGCTAAGCCCAAGAACCCTAAGCCTCAACCACATCTCAAGAAGCCCACCTACCATTGTGAGTATTGTCAGAGAGACGGGCATCTTGCGGAGTTTTGCTTCAGGAGGAAGCAGGTTGAGAGAGCTGAGAGAGCTCGTGGTGGTCAGGAGCAGTTCTACCAGCAGGGTGGTAGACTGAGAGTTCCTCGACGCGGGGTGAGGCTGGAGGCCAGGCCGCGTCGTGTAGGTGGTGGTAGAGGAGACGGCTTTCATGGCTGTGCTCCAGATGGTGGTGTTCGTTTCGGCAGAGCTCCGGGCCGTTTTGGCTACGGTCCTGGACCTCGTAGCCGAGGCTTTAGGCAGAACTGAGGACCACGCTTTGAGCCGCGTTTTGGTCCAAACTTTTCTGATGATTTCTGCTTTCCGTCTTTTAAGCAGATGGCTCGACACTGGTTTAGCTCTTTTGCTAAACCTGGTGCCGGACCATTTGCTCCCACTTACAGCCACTGATTGTGCAGGATCGGGGACTGGAGGACGTTTGGATCATGGACTCAGGGTGTTCTCGCCACATGACGGGACATCGCAGATGGTTCTCCAGTCTCACTTCCCCGAGCTCCAAAGAGTACATCACCTTCGGGAACAGTGGTCAAGGGAAAGTAAGTGGCATTGGCTCAATTCGCATTTCAGACCATTTTTTCTTTGAAGAACGTTGCCTTGGTTGGAAACTTGAACTTCAATTTGATTTCTATTTCGCAACTTCTTGAGGATGGTTTGGAGGTGCGTTTTAAGAAGGGCAATTCTTCTGTGTTTGATTCTAGAGGGTCTTTGATTTGCCAGATCTTACCTTTCGGTAAAGTTTTTCAAATTGACTTCTCTAGTTCTTTTGGCCCTTCTCGCTGTTTGATTGCCGGATCTTCTTCTGAGCTCTGGAAGTGGCATAGGAGGTTAGGTCATTTGAGTTTTGATCTGCTAGTCAGGTTAAGCTCTATGGACCTCATCCGAGGATTGCCCAAGCTTAAAATGGAGAAAGATCTAGTTTGCCATCCCTGTCGCCATGGGAAAATGGTTGCCGCTTCTCACTCACCTGTGACTCAGGTGATGACTTCGTATCCAGGCGAGCTGTTACACATGGACACTGTCGGTCCAGCTCGGGTACGCTCGGTCGGTGGGAAGTGATACGCACTTGTGATTGTTGACGATTTTTCTCGTTTCTCGTGGGTTTTCTTCTTGGAGTCTAAGGATGAAACTTTTCATTTTGTTCATGACCTGATTTTGAAGCTGAAGAATGAGAACAATGGTCGGATGCGAGCAATTCACTCTGACAACGGCTCTGAGTTCAAGAACTCTCAGTTCGTCAGCTTCTGTAGTGATCTGGGTCTTGACCATCAGTTTTCTGCTCCTTACACTCCCCCACAGAATGGCGTTGTGGAATGAAAGAACCGCACGCTAGTCGAGATGGCCAGGACGATGCTCGATGAGCACAGGACTCCTAGGCGCTTTTGGGCTGAAGCCATGAACACAACTTGCTATCTGGCCAACCGCATTTTTCTTAGAGCTTACCTAGGTAAGACCTCATACGAGTTGTGGTTTGGCAGATAGCCCAAGGTGAGCCACTTGCGAACGTTTGGCTGCAAGTGCTTTGTGCTCAAGAAGGGAGGGCTTTTGGACAAGTTTGAGTCTCGTTGCTGGGACAGAGTTTTTCTTGGTTATACATTGCATTCTCGAGGTTTCCGTGTTTGGAACCTCGAATCCCAGCAGCTTGTCGAGACTTGCGAGGTTTCTTTTGATGAGTCCTTGCCTTCTTTAACTCCTTCTTTTGAGCTTTCTGGTGATGGTGAGCTCGGAGAGTCCATCTTCGAGGAATATGAGAATACTCCAGCTGCTGATGAGGGTGGGCCTTCTGCACCTCCTGCAGAGCCCACACCTTCTGAGACTTCGACTAAGGACGAGGGTGGACCTCTGATCACTTCTTCCACTTCGATCGAGCCCCCTCAGTCGAGTCCAGAGGTGCCAGCTGCTGACTCCGGTGAGGTGACTTCAGATCACCAGGGATCCCGAGCAGTTCAGCATGATCACCCCTCAGAGCTCATCATCGGTGATTTATCTACAAGAACTTTGCGTTCGTCTGTTGACTCTCTTGCTGTGTTTGCTGAATCTGCTTTTGTTGCATCTTTTGAGCCCAGAGACATTTCTCATGCTCTTTCTGATTCTAATTGGATTAATGCCATGCAAGAAGAGCTTGAGAATTTTGTCCGCAATCGGGTTTGGACACTGGTTGAGCTGCCACCCGGATGCAACCCCATAGGCACCAAGTGGGTGTTCAAGAACAAGCAAGGTGAAGATGGGGTTGTGGTGCGCAACAAAGCTCGACTAGTTGCCCAGGGTTTTTGCCAGAAGGAGGGTATTGATTTTGAAGAAACCTTCGCCCCTGTTGCCCGTCTTGAGTCCATTCGCATTCTCTTAGCTTTTGCCGCTTCAAAGGGTTTTAAGCTTTTTCAAATGGATGTCAAGAGTGCTTTTTCTGAACGGGTACATAGAGGAGGAGGTTTATGTTAGGCAGCCCCCCGGTTTTGAGAACCCCAAGTTTCCTCGACATGTTTTTAAGTTGCAAAAAGCTTTATACGAGTTGAAGCAAGCCCCAAGGGCTTGGTATGACCGGTTGAAGCAGTTTTTGTTGGGGAAGGGCTTTGTGATGGGTTTTGTGGATAAAACTCTTTTCTTGCTTAGAGATGCTTCAGATTTTTAGTTGCTCAGATTTACATGGACGATATTATCTTTGGCGGTACTACTAATGATCTTGTGTCCAAGTTTTCTAAGCAGATGCACAGTGAGTTTGAGATGAGCCTCATGGGTGAGCTCAAGTACTTCCTAGGGCTCCAGATCAAGCAGACCAAGGACGGCACCTTCATCTACCAGGGTAAGTACACTCAGGACATGTTGAAGAAATTCAACTTTGGTGGAGATCTGAAGCCTCAGATGACCCCAATGGGCACATCTGGGGCCTGGACAAGGACGGGAGCGGTGTCAAGGTCAACGAGAGAGAGTTTCGAGGGATGATCGGTTCGCTGCTGTACTTGACGGCAACGAGGCCAGACATACAGTTCGCCGTGGGACAATGCGCGCGCTTCCAGTCTTCACCACGCGCGTCTCATCGGCAAGCTGTCAAGTGCATCTTCAGGTATCTTACCTATGCACCTAATCTTGATCTTTACTACTCAGCATCATCATCTCTTGATTTATCTGGATTTTCGGACGCTGACTTTGGTGGGTGCCGGTTGGATCGCAAGTCGACTTCCGGTACTTGCTAGTTTCTTGGTTCTTCTCTTCTGTCTTGGTCTTCTCGAAAGCAATCTGTAGTTGCTCTTTCGACCATTGAGGCTGAGTATGTAGCTGCTGCCAGCTTCTACTCACAGTTGGTTTGGATGATTTCCACTCTGCGAGATTTTGGGTTGTTCTTTCCTACCAGAGTTCCTTTGTTTTGCGACAGCACGAGTGCAATTAGTGTAGGGAAAAACCCATGTCTCCATTCAAAACCAAACACATTGATGTGCGCTTTCACTTTTTGCGGGATCGATATGAGAAAGGTGTCATTGACCTTATTCATGTTGATACCCATCATCAGTTGGCTGACATTTTCACCAAACCCCTAGATTAGTCTACTTTTGAGCGTTTACGAGGGGATTTGGGTGTTGTGTATCCTTTCTAGGATAGTTTGCGTCGGTTTTCTTCTTCTTTACTCTTTTCTTGAGTCTTTTTGTGTGTGTTCATATCTTGCATATTCACATATCACACTTTGAGCCTGCTTCTGTTACATGATTGAACTGCTTTACTTATTCTAGCTGGTACATGCTTTTGATTACTTGTCAATGATCATGCCTTGTTTCCGTTCGCTTGATATGTCTGATATCTGTCATATGCATGGCTTTTACACTTTAAACTTGAAAAATGATCACCATTGCTTCTGGTAACTAGCATGTGTAGGTTGAATGCTTTTGCTATCTGTTACATGCCCTGTAGCTAGTTCCTCACAAAGATGCAGATATGCAACTTGGACATCTTTATGCTTTAACATGGAAAATGTGCTATAAAAATGATAAAAATCAAACATGAATGAAAATTCCATGCCTTTTTATTCTTGAGTTGAAAAGATCCAAGTGGGTTTGCTTTGTCGCATTGCATTGTTCTGGACTGCTTACCATAGCACTTTGGTCTGAACTAGGACAGTGTAGTGTATGCCAAGACCAATGTCTTAAGCTTCTGATGGTCCAGTTCTGGCCTAGGCTTGACTTGGTCGGTTAGCATAAGGTTTGACATGCAAATAACCCTTGGCAAAAATGAAAAAGAAAAATGAAAAAGCCTGAAAATTAAAAAGACAACAAGTTTGCTGAAGCACTTTGTTTTGAACAATGCTTATCTTGGTAGATATCAGTTAGCTTCTGTATCTCATGTTTTACCTTGCTTGTTAACTGGAAAATATGGTGATGTTTTTGTTTGCAAAAATTGAAAATGCGTGCTAATGATTTCTTTAGATATCATCTGTTGCACTGATCATGCCATGTGTCTTAGACAATATATCTTTTGCTATAACTGTTAGATGTTGTAATTGCAGTCAATCATATCTGAGAAGCATGCTTTCTTCACTCCACCTGCAGCCCAGTTGCATTCATTGCATATTTTGAGGGGGAGTTGCTTTTGAGGGGGAGTCTGTGTCTCTTTAGAGTGCATTTAGTCTCGCTTGATGAGTTCAGTTGTCAACAAGGGGGGGAAATTTTGGGAGAAGAGTTTAAGGGGGAGTTTTGGCTTTCTCTGGGATTTGTTTCAGGGGGAGTTTTTGTCCCGTTTGTCCTTACTCGTTTGATATCTTTGTTGATGATTCTGAGATTGCACTCGTTTTGAGCTTTTATTTTTGGTTAACCATAATGACTGTTTCTTGCTTTTGTTTGGCTTTTGGTCATTAGGGTTAAACTTTTACTTTATTTCCTTCTTCTCTGTTTTCTTGTGCTTTGTTTTTCATGTTTCCACATGTTTTCGCAGGTACTGAAAGCTGAAGAAGAGATGTGTTGACAATGCACTCATCAAGGGGGAGATTGAGGAGCCATACTGAAGAGCATGGGCCTCATGGCTCCAGATGTGATGAGTCATTGTCAACGATAGTCAAAGAGGACATAAGAAGAAAGGAGATCTGCTGTTTCATGGGCCGCGTGTGACTCAGGTACACGGGAAGCGAGCGACTATCGGGCAGAGGGGCCGCGAAGTCGGGCTGGCCCAATCCGGGTACATGGGTTAGGAGCAGCAGAGGACCCACTGGGCTATTGGCCAGGATTGACTCAGGTACACGGGCGATGATTGATTGCCGGGCTGAGAGAGCTGCGGGGTCGTGCCGGCCCAATCCGGGTACCTGGTGCAAAGTCGGTGGAGGCTTTGTCAGTTTCGGCGCAAAACTGACGACCGCTGATCTCGCATCGGACTGTCCAAAAGAGAAGCCGTAGTCGCTACGAAAGCTTAGCTTCCGGATAAGTCATCTGTAAATAGGAGTTTACTATTTTGTCCCTAGGCCCCACAGTCAGTCAGTCGAGTCTGTAAAAATATCCTAAGGGTAGTTTGGTCTTTTCCATTTATTTCAGCGTTTGTAAAAACCCTAGGGGTATTTCTGCATTTTCCCCATTTATTGGGCTGCCTATAAATAGGCCCCAATCCCTAGGGTTAGGGTTAACTCACTTTAATCAAAAAACCTGAGTTCACTTTCCCCACGTTCTTTCTCCTCTTCATTTACTGTTCATGTGAACGCCGCCGCCATTCATCTTCTCGCGCACGTTATGATCCGCTTCAACTCAGGCATGTCCTGAAACCATTGAATTAGATCGTAACTTTCCTACCGTGTGTTTCTATGGATGCATTTATAATATGCTTTGTTTTTCTTTGTGCGTCTATCTTGTGTATGCGTGCCTGAGATTATTTCAAGTCTATCTGCATGAACAGTTCTCTTCATGATTCTGATTTTGACTGTGTAAGCTAGCTCATAGGTTCTGCAGTAACTTCAGTCTGAGTCCGGCTGGTTTGTCTCAAGTACAGTTTTTATGCGAATTTATTCTCCTACCAGGATTCCGATTTTTTTGTCTTGATTCTTGGCTCCCTATAGTACTGTTTTTTAAAGGCTGCTCCTAGGCCTGCATTGCTGTAGCCTGTCTTTCTTCTGGCAAGAGGCTTCTGTTGCTTTCGGCTGATGTCTTGCAGCAGCAGTAAGCTATAGCTAGCTTATACTACTTATTTGCATGAAGCCTACTTGATATTCATTGCGTGACAGTAGCTCTGCTATTTTTCCATAGCCCCTGCAGCTAGTTGATAGCCTTTCTCCTTGGTAGCATGGTAGCCCTGCATGGAAAAGAGTAGCCTAGGCTGCACCTTATCTCAGTACTCTATGTGAAGTTTTTTTTTCTTGACCGAAGCAATGTTTTTATTCGGAGTTTTTCAGTGTTCGAAGCTAGAGCATGAGTTTTATACTTTTGTTTTTTGCATTCTTTGAAGCTCATTTTGACACGTAGAAGAGCTCCGTGTACGAAGTCGGTCTCCGAGGCACACTCACTGTTTTCAAAGTTTAGTCCGAAGGCTTCAGCAAAGCTCACTTCACTGGTATTGTTGTGTATGTCTGAAGTCATCGTTTATACTCCGCATCGAAGCTGTAACACCCCAGAAATAAAAAGGAATTAAAATAAAAGGAAAATAATATTAAAGGACATTTCTGCAATTTATAATTAAAGAAAATCCTAAAAGAGCCCTAAGGAAGCCAAACAGGGAGAAATATTCAAAATCTGGACTTGAAAATTTTATGAGATAAACTAGAGGCCAAAATATAATTTTAGGAATTTTTCCAAATTTTTATCAACAGTGATTCAACCCGTAATCAAATAAATGAATTACTGGAATTATTTTAAATCAAAAAAGAATTTAAATCCTTAATGGGCCTCAACCCCAAATTCACCCTGAACCCGGCCCAATCCAGCAGTGTGCCACCGACAGGTGGGGTCCGCCTGTCGGCGCACTGCCCCGCTCCTCTCTCCTCCACCGCGCCCCGCCTGGCCCACTTGTCAGCCTTCCCTCTCTCGCCCTCGCTCCCTGACACCCGTGGCCCGCCTGTCGGCGCCGTTGGTATCGTGCTTGGCCACTGACAGGTGGGGGCCACCTGTCGGGATCATCTTCCCCGAAGGAAAGGGATCCCCTCTCTCCCGCCGGCGACCCCCACCTTCTAAATCCACCGCCCCGTGCCCGATTTCGCCAAATTAGTCGCTGGATCACCTTCCCCGATCGCCTCCGACCTCTTTCCATCAAAACCCGACGCGTTTTATCGCATATGGAAGCATATCCGAGGAGAAAGGAAGCCTCGCCGGAGATGGGAAGGAATCCCTCTCGATTTCCTCCGATTACCTTGCCATATCCACCGCCGGCGACCCCTATAAAGACCCCTCCCATCACCCCACTCAGCCCACGCCAACGTAGCCCTCCTTGCGCGAAAACAGAGCGCCGCCGCCCTCTTTTCGGTCTTCGGTCCTGTTTCGCCTCCGGCGAGCCCTCGCCGTCGATCCCGGCCCCCATCACCCTAGCCACCGCCACCGTCGGGTTCACCGTCGACCACCCGTCCTCGGCCACACCTCCCTTGGCCGTGAACACCGCCGGATCGTCGTCGCCGTCAAGCTCCCGAGGACCCATCAACGTCTACCCTCGCCACCGGTCACCTCCGGACCCCTTCTTCACCGTCGAAGGTACGGTCATGACCGCCCTCCCCTTCTCGTTCCATTTTTGCCGTTAGCTATGCCCGTAGGCGCTCGCCGTCACCGTCGCCGTCGCACCCGAGGCCGCCGTCGCCGGAGACGAAGGGGGTACGCGCCCCCTTACGTCGTGCCGTGCCGGATCGCGCCGCGACCGCACGATCGCGATCGGAGGGCTAGGATTAAATCCCTCCGGGATTTAATCTAGGCCTTCGGATCTGGTCAAAGGGGTATCGAGGCCTCTCGGCCGTCGATCGCCACTTAAAACCTCCAAGCGATCTCAGGCGTCCACGCGTACCCGTTCGCTATGATTTAATCTGGACCGTCCATTTTCATTAAAGCCAACCGCCTCGCGCCTGATCATTGGATCTGGATCCAACGGATCTAGTTGATCCGGTCCATGCGCATAGTGGCCCAGTCCACCGTGGGCCTGGCTCACCGTGGACCAGAGCCCATTTTCCAGTTTAAATAAAATTCCAGAAATTGATTTAAACTTTGAAAATTCATAACTTACCCATTTTAACTCCAAATTTCACCATTCAAATTTTGTTAAATTCAGCAATTTATTCTCTACACATTAATGCCATAAAAACAATATATTACTGTTACCCAAAATATTCTTAATAAATAAATGAATAAAAACCCCTTAGGGTTAAAATTATTAATACGGAAAATAAATTAGGAAAAAACCCTAAAAAGTTAAGCTTTACTGTTTTATACCAAACTTCAGAATATTAAAATATTAATTCACATAACAACACCCATAAACATGTATGTATAGTATTTGGTGGATTTTTATCTGTTTATTGAATGTATTGTTTATTTTTCCGTATCGAGAAGACTACGAGTTCGTCGAGGAGCCGGAGTTCTATCCCGAAGTTCCTCCATCCCCATTTGCTGATCAAGGCAAGTCATCGACCGCCCCTGTGGAAACAGTTGATCATTATTGAACCCATGTTTTAATAAATTATCGCTATAACTCATAGGTTAATATTGCATTAGTCAAAATGTCAAGCCTTACACTTATATTTATTAGATCCCCGTCCTTGTGTGCAAACCCAAGCCGTGCTTATTGAGCCTTAACTCTTTGTCAATCTACTATAAAATTATTAGCTAGTGCCCAATGTACCGGCACAACTGCTATAGGATAAAAAGAATGAGTCGTAGATAGCTGGATTCTGTATATAAATTTCCCCGTTATTCTCGTCCCTGGACTCTGTTGGAGTTGGCTAAGTTATAAGTATGGTGGGTTCTGGGTGCAAGCTCGGGCATTGGTTTGTCGCACCCGGGACACTATAAGGACCGGTCTGCGGGATCTATTGCAAAGCACTTCCATACCAACCACAAGTCTAATGGGTAAGTCCTAACTGGAAGTATGGAATACTCCGACTCGATGCACCATAGTGGAGGGGGCAAGGGGCAAGCCTGCGGGCGACTTTTACCGACGAGGCTCAAGGGGGGCATGGTGGGGCTCCGACGCGTCGGGACACCATATGAAACCTATAAGAGGGTGCTGTTGAGTCGGGGAGGACTATATGGAAGGTTTTGGCACGAGTTCCCGTGAAATGGGTCATCTCGTTACACTTTGGTGTAGGTGATGAGTGCGTGCCTTGTGGGTACAGTGGTACATCTCTGATCAGAGTAATTTAATCTTTTCGAAAAGCCAAGCCCATGGTCAAGGGCGGGTTGTGTGACTACTCGCAGTTAGTTACAATTGTTTGAATGGTTGAGTTATTCATGGCATGTAAGGACTGTTGAGCGAGGTGGTGCTGACTGTACCCCTCGAGTTAGAAGATGATGATGCATACACATGTTTTACGTTTCAGTACTAATAAATTGTTCACATTAAATTGCTTTACAAATTACTCGCTTCCGCAAAATTAGCCACTATCTCCCTTGTCATTACCTTGCATTATATTTGCATTCGGTGGCTTGCTGAGTACTCCTGTACTCACCCCGTTGACTTACACCATCAGAGCCCGTCTACTACGAGGAGGATGCAGGTCTGGAGTAGCGACCCAGTCAAGGCGAGACTGGAAGGAGGCGTTCATCTAGGACCCCTTTATTTTATTAGTTTCTCTTCATTTTCATTCACTTTTGTACTAATACGGTCTACGAACCGCGAATGATTGCCCGTATGGTACGTGGTCGCATGATGAATGTCTTGTTTTATTGATTTTCTATGGAATTTCAATAAAGTCCTGATTTATTAAATCGGGGCGCGACAAGATGGTATCAGAGCCGACTTGACTGTAGGAAGCCAAACAGACCTGACCTTAAGACTTATATTGACCATATTTTCTCACAAAACTATTTATCTTCTCATCTTCCCGAGTTTCACAAAAATCTCTCTCTTTTGTAGATGCCGGTCCATACCATGAGTGGGACTCTTTGTGACGAGGCCGGATTCATCCGAGAGCTTCGTGTGCTCATCGACTTCTTGGGATTTCCCCATGAGCACGCGTTCCACGGGATCTTTCCCGATGCGAGCGAGAGCTACTGCGAGGTCACGGTTGTTATCCGCCCCTCCCCCACGCAGCCACCCTTCTACACCCATGGAGTCAGAGGACCTTCCTTCGTGGTGGCCAGCCAGCGAGCCGCTCTTCAGGCCCTCGCCGAACTTCGACTGGTCTACGACTGCCACCTCCGTGACACCATCTACCATTTCATGCCCATGCGTACACCCGGGAGTCACCGCAACATCTACATCAGCTCCCTCACGCAGAACAACTCCGCCATCGCATGCACCATGAGACTTTTGGAGGCCATGGACAACCTCCACACCGAGGCCATTCTTGATGCAGACAGCCAGCATGACACGATCGACTTCTACCGCCATACCTCGAAGAACCTGAACCGCGAGAATGCAGAACTCCGTCAGCAAGTGCAGCAGAACCCCCAATTGACCCTCGAGGTAGAGGAGTTGAGGCGTCAGAACGAGCTTCTACGCCAAGGCGCCATGGTCAATACCCAGCTCCGCCAGCAGCTCAAGGACCTGAAGAAGGACATTGAGGAGATCACACCTCTTCCGCCTCGTAAGAGGAAATCCCTTCGGATCCCCACCGTGAGGCCCAAGAGGATTTCCCGCAGCGCACCTCCCGCCGGACCTTCCAGTTCTACCTCCCCGGCCGTCTCCATCGAGCCCGTGATCGAGCCGTCCCCCGAGCTACCATAGACGTAGTTTACGATTGATTGCTTTCTTTTGCTTGTTTGTATTGCCATTCATGTCAAATATGAGGCATGAGTGAAGAACTAAATAAAAGACAATAAATGTAATCGCAAGAACGACCTTTTGAAATAAAGTTTAGTAGTGTTCCCCCTTTAAAGATATTGTTATTTTGGAAACCTCAGGATGTCGAACAACCAAGGCTCCGACGCTCCTCAGAACGGAGGAGATAATGGAAACCTGCCTCAGTGGGGAGCAACTGGGCAAAGGCAAGCCCCAGTTGCTAATCACCTCACTCTGGCCGAAATGATGGCCACGCAGAACCAGCTGGTCTCAGCCCTTCTGAACCAGATGCAGCAGCAACAACAGCAGATGCAAGAGCAGCAGGCTCATCTCTTCCGCCTCCACCAACAGCCCGAGCTGCCACGACCCACCACTCCAGCTCCCGCTCCCGCCTCCCAACTCTCGGAGTTCCTCTAAGTCTGCCCACCGACCTTCTCAAGCACCACCAACCCCATGGAGGCTGGGGATTGGTTGAGGACCATCGAGAAAATGCTCGACCTCCTGACCTGCACGGAGCAGGAGAAGGTGGCCTTCGCCACCCCCCAGCTCCAGGGTCCCGCCGCAGAGTGGTGGGACAATCTACGCGAGACCTTGCCCGAGGAACACGTCCATACTTGGGCGGAGTTCTCGGCTGCTTTCCGTGCCGCTCATATCCCCGACGGCATTATAGCTCAGAAGCAACAAGAGTTTAGGGACTTGCAGTAGGGGAGCAGGTCCGTAACTGAATATTTGCATGAGTTCAACCGACTGGCTAGGTACGCACCCGAGGAGGTCCGTACAGATGCGGCCAGGCAGGCTAAGTTCCTCCGGGGACTGAAGGATGAGCTGTCCCTACAGCTTATCTCTGGAGATTTCGCCAACTTCCAAAAGTTGGTGAACAAAGCTATTATTCAAGAGACCCAGCAGAATAAGGTCGACCTGAAAAAGAAGAGGATGATTGCCTTTAGGCAAAATCAAGGCATGGCTCAGAGGCCCCGTTTCACCCCTCCTCCACCAGCACCACAGTACCACCCCCGCCCGGTATATCGTCCGGCACCACCTGCCGCCAACACCAGAGCTGGACAACCTCGCCCCACTCCCGCCGCACCAGCTGCCCCAGCCGCCCTGGCTAAGAAGGCGGAGGTTTTGCGAGACAGGCACGGCAAGCCTGTGGTATGTTTCAACTGCCGTCAAGAGGGGCACTACTCTCACCAGTGCCCTCATCCCAAGCGTACCCAAGGCGTCACATCGAACCCCGCCGTACGCGCCAAAGTCAACCATGTCACCGCCGAAGAAGCCCAGGCCGCCCCGGAAATTGTCATGGGTAAGTTTATGGTACATTCATCACTTGCAGTGGTATTATTTGACACCGGAGCTACACACTCCTTTATATCGACTGCTTTTGTGGAAAGAAATGCCCTGGACATAAGTGAACTACCCAGACCAGTATTAATAGCTACCCCGGGCAAGCAAACCCTCGCTTTTTCCTTTAGTCCAAGGGTATGGGTAGATATCCAAGGCACGATATTTTGGGCCGACCCCATTCTAATAGAATGCCAAGGTTTGGATCTCATTCTAGGGATGGATTGGTTAAATAAACACCAAGTAGTAATAGAATGTGCCCAGAGAAAAGTGACTGTGACCAGTGAAGAAGGGACTGCCGTCACATTCCAGATGCCAAGCATGAAGACCGGAAGACCAAGACTACATCAGATTACCTTGGAGGAAATACCGGTAGTCAGTGAATACCCGGACGTATTCCCAGAGGATTTACCAGGGATGCCACCCAAGAGGGACATCGAGTTCAGGATTGATTTGGTACCCGGGACTACCCCTATTTACAAGCGACCATACCGGATGGCCGCTAATGAGCTAGCTGAGATGAAGCAGCAGTTGGAGGATCTCGAGAGGAAAGGCTACATCAGACCAAGTACATCACCATGGGGTGCCCCCATCATCTTCGTCGAGAAGAAAGAAGACAAGGCTAAGCGTATGTGTGTGGATTACCGTGCTTTGAATGAAGTAACCATCAAGAATAAGTACCCGTTGCCTCGGATCGATGATCTCTTTGACCAGCTAAAGGGAGATACGGTATTCTCAAAGATCGACCTGCGGTCTGGATATCATCAGTTAAGGATTCGAGAAGAGGATATACCCAAGACGGCTTTTACCACTCGTTATGGATTATATGAGTGTACGGTTATGTCCTTTGGATTGACCAACGCCCCTGCATTCTTCATGAACATGATGAACAAGGTGTTTATGGAGTATTTGGACAAATTCATCGTGGTCTTTATAGACGACATCCTCATTTATTCCAAGGACCAGAAAGAGCACGAGACTCACCTCCGGTTAACCTTAGGCAAGCTAAGGGAACACCAGTTATATGCCAAGTACAACAAGTGCAAATTTTGGACAGCGAAAGTGAAGTTCCTTGGACACATTATCTCTGCACAAGGCATTGCAGTAGATCCTGCCACCGTGGAAGCAGTTACGGATTGGTTGCCACACACGAACGTATCTGAGATACGAAGTTTTCTGGGCTTAGCCGGATATTATCGGAGATTCATTGAGAATTTTTCTAAGATAGCCAAACCAATGACCAAGTTGTTGCAGAAAAGAGAAAAGTTTGAATGGACTCCCGAATGCGAGGAAAGTTTTCGCACTCTCAAGACCCGTCTGGTGTCAGCACCCATACTGACCCTACCCGATATCCGGAAAGACTTCCATGTCTATTGCGATGCATCTCGCCAAGGGTTGGGATGTGTTCTTATGCAAGATGGAAAGGTTATCTCTTATGCCTCTCGTCAGTTGAGACCTCATGAGTTGAACTACCCGACCCACGATTTGGAATTAGCCGCTGTAGTGCACGCCCATAAGATATGGAGGCATTATTTGGTCGGAAATCGCTGTGAGATCTTTACGGATCACAAGAGCTTGAAGTACATCTTCACACAGCCAGACCTTAATCTGAGGCAAAGACGATGGTTGGAATTAATAAAGGACTATGATTTAGGTATCCACTACCACCCCGGAAAAGCAAATGTGGTAGCCGATGCATTAAGCCGCAAGGGATATTGCACAGCCACGATGATTCAGGATCACACGCCCTCACTATGTAAAGAGATGGAAAAGATAAATCTCGGGTTGACCACCGGAGCATACCTAGCCACCTTGGAGACTCAACCCGTCTTATTCGAGCAAATCCGTGAAGCTCAGTTAGAAGACCCGGATATAGCAGCCATTAGGAAGAACATGAGGCAAGGAAAAGCCCCAGGATTTTCAAAGGACGAGAATGGCACCATATGGTTTGGAACCCGGATATGTGTGCCGGATAAACCAGAGATAAAAACCCTTATCCTGAGAGAGGCCCATGAGACTTTGTACTCCATTCATCCCGGAAGCACCAAGATGTACCAGGACCTGAAGGAACGTTATTGGTGGGTTAGCATGAAGAGGGAGATTGCTCAGTTCGTCGCCGAGTGTGACACCTGTAGAAGAGTAAAGGTTGAACATCAGAGACCTGCAGGACTGTTACAGCCACTGAAAGTACCTGAATGGAAGTGGGAAGAAATCGGTATGGATTTCATCACCGGACTCCCAAAGACCCAACTTGTATATGATTATGTTTGGGTGATTATTGACCGACTCACGAAAGTAGCGCATTTCATAGCGGTCAAAATGACCTTTAGTGGCCCTAAGCTTGCAGAACTATACATGGCCCGCATTGTGTGTCTTCATGGAGTACCCAAGAAGATAGTGTCCGATAGAGGAAGTCAGTTCACCTCTCGTTTCTGGAAGAACCTTCAAGAAGAGATGGGAACGAGATTGAACTTTAGCACTGCCTACCACCCTCAGACAGATGGACAAACTGAAAGGGTGAATCAGATATTGGAAGATATGCTACGGGCATGCGTCTTGGATTTTGGAGCCACTTGGGAGAAGAGCTTACCGTACGCTGAGTTTTCGTACAACAACAGCTATCAAGCCAGTCTACAGATGTCTCCTTTTGAAGCCCTATACGGACGTAAGTGCAAGACGCCTCTACTTTGGGATCAAACTAGTGAATCTCAAGTATTCAGAACGGACATCCTTCGAGAAGCTGAAGAGAAGATACGGATCATCAGAGACCGACTCAAGACAGCCCAATCACGATAGAAGAGCTACGCGGACAATCGACGCCGAGACCTAGCCTTTGAAGAGGGAGATCATGTCTATCTTCGAGTTACGCCTCTCCATGGTACTCAACGGTTTAACATGAGAGGAAAGTTGGCCCCTCGATATGTTGGACCATTTCCCATTGTTCGACGCCAAGGCGAAGTTGCTTATCAGTTGGAACTACCACCCTCATTGACCGAAGTGCATGATGTGTTTCATGTGTCTCAACTAAAGAAGTGTCTTCGCGTCCCGACAGATCAAGTGGATCTACAGCAGTTGGATGTTCCAGAGGATCTGACCTATGTGGAAAAGCCCATCAGGATATTAGAAGTCAAGGAAAGGATCACCAGGAGTCGGGTCATCCGCTTCTGCAAAGTACAGTGGAGCAATCATCCCGTAGAGGAAGCTACATGGGAAAAAGAAGATGAACTCAAGGCACAGCATCCTGAGCTATTCGAGGATTGATCCGAATCTCGAGGACGAGATTCTCTGTAAGGGGGATAGGATTGTAACACCCCAGAAATAAAAAGAAATTAAAATAAAAGGAAAGTAATATTAAAGGACATTTCTGCAATTTATAATTAAAGAAAATCCTAAAAGAGCCCTAAGAAAGCCAAACAGGGAGAAATATTCAAAATCTGGACTTGAAAATTTTATGAGATAAACTAGAGGCCAAAATATAATTTTAGGAATTTTTCCAAATTTTTATCAACAGTGATTCAACCCGTAATCAAATAAATGAATTACTGGAATTATTTTAAATCAGAAAAGAATTTAAATCCTTAATGGGCCTCAACCCCAAATTCACCCTGAACCCGGCCCAATCCAGCAGTGTGCCACTGACAGGTGGGGTCCGCTTGTCGGCGCACTCCCCCGCTCCTCTCTCCTCCACCGCGCCCCGCTTGGCCCACTTGTCAGCCTCCCCTCTCTCACCCTCGCTCCCTGACACCCGTGGCCCGCCTGTCTGCGCCGTTGGTATCGCGCTTGGCCACTGACAGGTGGGGGCCACCTGTCGGGATCATCTTCCTCGAAGGAAAGGGATCCCCTCTCTCCCGCCGGCGACCCCCACCTTCTAAATCCGCCACCCCGTGCCCGATTTCGCCAAATTAGTCGCTGGATCACCTTCCCCGATCGCCTCCGACCTCTTTTCATCAAAACCCGACGCGTTTTATCGCATATGGAAGCATATCCGAGGATAAAGGAAGCCTCGCCGGAGATGGGACGGAATCCCTCTCGGTTTCCTCCGATTACCTTGCCATATCCACCACCGGCGACCCCTATAAAGACCCCTCCCCTCACCGCACTCAGCCCACGCCAACGTAGCCCTCCTTGCACGAAAACAAAGCGTCGCCGCCCTCTTTTCGGTCTTCGGTCCTGTTTCGCCTCCAGCGAGCCCTCGCCGTCGATCCCGGACCCCATCACCCTAGCCACCGGCACCGTCGGGTTCGCCGTCGACCACCCGTCCTCGGCCACACCTCCCTTGGCCGTGAACACCGCCGGATCGTCGTCGCCGTCAAGCTCCCGAGGACCCATCAACGTCTACTCTCGCCACCGGTCACCTCCGGACCCCCTTCTTCGCCGTCGAAGGTACGGTCATGACCGCCCTCCCCTCCCTGTTCCATTTTTGCCGTTATCTATGCCCATAGGCGCTCGCCGCCGCCGTCGCCGTCGCACCCAAGGCCGTCGTCGCCGGAGACGAAGGGGGTACGCGCCCCCTTACGTCGTGCCGTGCCGGATCGCGCCGCGACCGCACGATCGTGATCGGAGGGCTAGGATTAAATCCCTCCGGGATTTAATCTGGGACCTCGGATCTGGTCAAAGGGGTATCGAGGCCTCTCCGCCGTCGATCGCCACTTAAAACCTCAAAGCGATCTCAGGCGTCCACGCTAAGTTATAAGTATGGTGGGTTCCGGGTGCAAGCTCGGGCATTGGTTTGTCGCACCCGGGACACTATAAGGACCGGTCTGCGGGATCTGTTGCAAAGCACTTCCATACCAACCACAAGTCTAATGGGTAAGTCCTAACTGGAAGTATGGAATACTCTAACTCGATGCACCATAGTGGAGGGGGCAAGGGGCAAGGGGCAAGCCTGCGGGCGACTTGTACCGACGAGGCTCAAGGGGGGGTATGGTGGGGCTCCGACGCGTCGGGACACCATATGAAACCTATAAGAGGGTGTTGCTGAGTCGGGGAGGACTATATGGAAGGTTTTGGCACGAGTTCCCGTGAAATGGGTCATCTCGTTACACTTTGGTGTAGGTGATGAGTGCGTGCCTTGTGGGTACAGTGGTACATCTCTGATCAGAGTAATTTAATCTTTTCGAAAAGCCGAGCCCACGGTCAAGGGCGGGCTGTGTGACTACTCGCAGTTAGTTACAATTGTTTGAATGGTTGAGTTATTCATGGCATGTAAGGACTGTTGAGCGAGGTGGGGCTGACTGTACCCCTCGAGTTAGAAGATGATGATGCATACACATGTTTTACGTTTCAGTACTAATAAATTGTTCACATTAAATTGCTTTACAAATTACTCGCTTCCGCAAAATTAGCCACAATCTCCCTTGTCATTACCTTGCATTATATTTGCATTCGGTGGCTTGCTGAGTACTCCTGCACTCACCCCATTGACTTACACCATTAGAGCCCGTCTACTACGAGGAGGATGCAGGTCTGGAGTAGCGACCCAGTCAAGGCGAGACTGGAAGGAGGCGTTCATCTAGGACCCCTTTATTTTATTAGTTTCTCTTCATTTTCATTCACTTTTGTACTAATACGGTCTACGAACCGTGAATGATTTCCCGTATGGTACGTGGTCGCATGATGAACGTCTTGTTTTATTGATTTTCTATGGAATTTCAATAAAGTCCTGATTTATTAAATCGGGGCGCGACTTGGAGCGAAGTTTGTTTCTCTAATAGCTTCGTCCGAAGTGTGCTGTGGAGTAGTTCCGAGTGGCTAACATCTTTTCTGTTACGTGGGCCCCACTGCAATTGTTTATTGACTTCGAAGCATTTCATTTGCCTGCTGTGAATCGAAGATCTTTCCTTCGAGGGTTTTGTTGTTCGAAGTATACTTCGCACAGTACACTTCGTCAGCAAAAAAAAAACTTCGACAGTTTGTTCTGTGTACTCATCTGAAGGGAAGCCCACGTTTGTACCTTCGCAAGTCAACTTCGAAGTAGGCTTCGTCAAGTATCGAACAGGAGACAACTCTGAACAGTAAGACTTCTCTTTTTACGTGCACTTGGATTAATTGTTGTGATGATTTATTTCTGTGAATCTTGATCTGCCCATGATTTAAAATGAGTTGTTATTCTGCCTATTAGCACTGTTTTGGTGTTTCTTTGTCTAGGACACCGGTCGTTTCTAGGCTAGATAATTTTGGGCTTTGATGATCTGTTTATGTTTTGCTGCTTAGTCTTTTGAGGTGCGCGTTGGGTGTTGGGAGCAGGCCATAGATTCGAAAGAATTTTTAGGCGCCCATTCACCCCCCTCTGGTCGCTACTTTCGGTCCTACAAGGAGTCCGAGAGTTTCAAATGGACGCCGGAGTGCCAGAAAAGTTTCGATGATATTAAAGATTATCTCGGAAATCTATCAACACTTATTGTGCCCCTCCAAGAAGAAACTTTCCTTCTTTATCTTGCAGCAACGAGCTTCGCAGTAAGTGTAGTGTTGGTTAGAGAAATAGAGATTAAAAGAAAACTGGTGCAGAACCCAGTATACTTCGTCTCAGAAGCTTTGTCCGGAGCAAAGACAAGATACTCTGAGCTCGAAAAATTTGCTTATGCTTTGGTAATGGCCTCGTAGAAGCTAAGGTATTACTTCTTAGCACATAATCTGATTGTCCCTACCTCGTATCCCCTTGGTGATATGCTTCGGAGCAAAGAATCCACAGGTAGGATTGGAAAATAGGCTGTCGAGCTAGCCCCCTTCGGTATTTCCTTCACGGCAAGAACAACTATCAAGTCCCAAGTCATAGCTGACTTTGTGGTCGAGTGGACTCCATCCGTAGTTTGGGCTCCGGAAGAAACCTCTGAAGGTCTCTGGACAATATTTTCTGATGGAGCCTATCAGGCATCTGGTGGCAGAGCTAGAGCTGTAATAATATCACCATCAGGGTAGAAGGCCATGTATTCTGCAAGGCTCAACTTTAAGACCACTAACAATATTGTAGAATACGAAGGGATCCTGCTAGGCCTCCGAAAGGCAAGAGCACTTGGAGCAACAAGAATTATAATAAAAATATATTCCCATGTCGTCGCAGGGCATGTTGACAAGAGCTTCCAAGCTAGGAATCCGCATCTTGCAAAGTATTTAGAAGAAATCCGCAAGATCGAAGCATTGTTTAAAGGAATTTCTATTCGAAGCATCCCTCGAGCGGATAATCAACTTGTAGATATTCTAGTGAAGGCTGTAGCCAGAGCATTGGACGTCCCGGAGGGCGCTTTTTATGAAGAACTTATCAAGCCTATGGTGCATCAACTACCCTCCGCAGAGGTCCTTTGCATTCTAGTCGCTGATTGGCGGACTCCAATTTTGGATGTTTTGCAAAACAGTGCGGCTTCGTTAGAAGGTATGGATTTTCGAAGGCTCCAAGCAAGGGTTTGAAATTATGAGCTTGTCAACGGAATACTTTATAAAGTCGGAGTTTGTTCTCCCCTACTCCGGTGCATCTCACAACCCAAAGGCCAAGATATAATTCGGGAGATTCACGAAGGCCTGTGCGGTAGCCATCAAGCCCCTCATGCTCTAGCGGGAAAGACACTTCGCCAGGGGCTTTATTGGCCAACAATTGTAAGAGACACAGAAGAATTGGTTCGAACCTGCCAAGGGTGTCAATGGATGGGTAGGCGGAGCCATCGTCCACCGACACCTCTTCAAGTTATTGCTCTGGTATGGCCAATGGCACGATGGGGAATGGATCTCATCGGCCCTTTTCCAATGGAAAAAGGCAGCTTGAAATTTGCGGTGGTAGCAATCGAATATTTTTCTAAATGGGTCGAAGTTGAACCCCTAACTGCTATCACTTCAAGAAATGTGCAAAAATTATTTCGGCAGAATATCATATGAAGGTTCGGAGTGCCAAGGGAGTTAACTGTGGATCAAGTTATGCTTCGCAGCTGTTCGCCACCCCCAATCCAACGGAGCCGTCGAGCGAGCCAATGGAAATATTCTCTCCGGTTTGAATCGAAGGATTGTCGGGTTAGCTAAGGGGCTGTGGACCGAAGAGCTTCCTAAGATTTTATGGTCCATTCGGACCACTCAAGCTAGGTCCACGAGCTTCACCCCATTTAGGCTGCTATTCGGAGACGAGGCCATGACTCCTACGGAGCTCAAAGGTGGATCCCTCTGTGTAATAGAGCTTGGGAATGATGATGAAAGAAACACTTCGCTGGACTTGTTAGAAGAAACAAGGCTTCGAGTTGTCGCAAATTTGACGAAGTACCAAGACCAAACGAGGGCATGGTATGACCCGAAGATAAAAGAGAATGAGCTTAGACCAGGTCATTTGGTGTTGCGAAGTGTAATTGCTCCGGGGAAGCTAGGAAATAAATGGGAAGGACCATATATTATCCTACGCTCAGGGCGCCCCGGGTCCTTTAAGCTAGCTAATTTAGAAGGGGAAGAGTTGAAGCATGCATGGCATGCGGAGAACCTTAAATGTTATTACACTTAGGGGCTCCTTGTAATCAATTGTAAAAGTACCTTTCTAAGCTAAATAAAGATGGAGGTTTGAATTATGCTTACTCTTTAACTATTCCTTACTCCTGGTGGACGCATCAGGGGAATGGAGATGCTTGCAGAGGTAAGCATCTTTCATCGGAACCCGGCAAACGGCCTTCGAACCATTGGTTCAAGGATTTCGTAAAAGAGCCGAAGGTGGCCAACCTACGGATTCCAGGCTCCAGCTTGTTAGGATCCGTAGAAGAGTCCAAAGACTTTAAAATAATAGATTTCTGGCCTCCGGGTTCGAAGTATCTGTAAAAGAGCCGAAGGTGTCCAGCCTACGGATTCTAGGCTCCGGCTTGTTAGGATCCGTAGAAGAGTCTAAGGACTTTAAAAGAACAGATTTCCGACCTCCGGGTTCGAAGCATCTGTAAAAGAGCCGAAGGTGGCCAAAGCCTACGGATTTTAGGCTCCGGCTTGTTAGGATCCGTAGAAGAGTCTAAGGACTTTAAAAGAACATATTTCTGGCCTCCGGGTTTGAAGCATCTGTAAAAGAGCCGAAGGTGGCCAAAAGCATACGGATTCCAGGCTCCAGCTTGTTAGGATCTGTAGAAGAGTCTAAGGACTTTAAAAGAACATATTTCCGGCCTCCTGGTTCGAAGCATCTGTAAAAGAGTCGTAGGCGACCAAGCAATAAGGTTTCAAGGCTCTGACCCAATGAAACACTTCTTAAAGTCTTATGTGACTATTATCGGAGCTTACAAGTATATACTTAGTTCCAAAATTTATAAACATCACAATACAAACGTATAGTTCGAAGAACTCTATAAAAGAGTAGATTATGATTACCAAGTGTTATGCAAAGCATCAGGTTGTTATATCAATCATTGTGTCCGACGGACCCTACCGCATTGCGTACGGTCCCCCACCCACAAGGAGGGGCAGGGGAGTAAGGAACAGTCAAGTGATGCTTCCAAAACAGGTTATATTAATCGGGTAATCATATTACATTAAGATAAATTTTGGTCTAATCCTAAATAAAAGCGCAGACCCCTCCGACCTCTAGAACTACTTCTAGGACCGCTTCGGTCTTTGGAGCCCTGAGTTCTTAAGACTTTTCTCTTAGTCCGAGTGCCTTTCTTTTTCGAAGCTCGCAACTTTTTCTGCTCTTCTTGAAGTTCAGCCCAGGACAGAAGTATTTCGGAGCTAGCCTTTGTTGGATCTCCGACTTAGTATTCCGAGTCAGACCAGTCTACATATTCTAAGGGTGAAGATATTACTTCCTTATCCTCCTCTATAACATAAACTAAGACTTCGTGTTGAACTTCGGGTGCTATTTCCCCTTGCTCCCCTCGAGGAACAGAGAAACATGAGCGTCGGTAAGGCCTTAAGCTCTCGAGGATATCCCACTGCTGGCGAAGCCCTTCATTAGGCTCCAATACTTCGAAGTAAGGTTCCGAAGTGCATAACAAAACCTAAAAATAAGCATCCAAACAAAGACTCCCTGTTTATAAACTTTTCATTCATTAAGATAAAGGGCTTTACAAGATTTCTTGTACATGCTTAAGCGCCCTATGAAGCTAAACCTGCGGGTCGGTTGGCGGAGCCGGCGGAGTCGGAGCTGGTGGCTTCATTTGAGCTTGCTTCTACCGACGAGCCTCATTAATCTAGGTCTTGGCTGCCGCTTTGTGATATGTTTTCCAGGTCGCCCGGAAGGCTTCCCAGGCAGAAGCCACATCCAAGGAAGGACGCAACAAGTCTTCATCGGCAAAGGCTGTAGGCATCGAACCCCTCGCTAGAGCACCTAAAATCCCGAGGGTTTTGAGATGTCGAAGGACTCCGATTCCGGCTACCTACCCGAAGATCTCTCCGTAGCGAATTCTGGAGCCCTTCATCATCTTCGTTGCTGCCTGGATCATCTTTAGTTTTCGCTCGAGGGGCTCACTCGCCGCAGTTGAAGACGAAGGGCACATCGTGCCAAAGTATTCTAGGGTACCCCAAAGGGTATCCATAGTCTGTTCAGCAACAGCGACGTTCTTCGTCTCGGCCTCTGTCAGCTCTGAAGCAAAAGCAGAAACCTCATCTATCCTTGATAGTAGAGTACTTTTTTGAGCGAGCGCTTGATTGAGTGAGTCTTGGAGCTCTACAAGTTGCGCGCTGGAGCTCGGCTTCAATTTCTTCGACCAAAGCCCTAAGCACCACACGCTCGGCTTCAATTTCTTCGACCAAAGTCTTGAGTGTAGCGCTGCTCTGTTGCTCGGCCCGAAGCGCTTCATCAGTAATGGCTCTGGCCCTCCGCTCCTCGAGGATCTCCTCCTCCAGTTGCAATGTTTTATCTTCGAAGCTTTTGAGAATAGTCTGGAGGGTGGTAACCTTCCTCTTGAGCCGATTAGTTTCGAGCTCATTGGAAGTCGCTGCTGCTCTAGTGAGGACAAATTGCTGCAAAAAGTAGAGTGAGTATAAAGTAATTTCGTTAATAAAATACATTTGTTGTATGTTGCATACCTGAAGGGCAGCCCTTTCGAGGGCCAAATCGTCCTCCGGTGCCCTGGCTTCGCTCAAGACGGAGACCAGTTCGGAGCTCCCAACCTCTTAGCACTTATCTGCCAAGGGTTCCAGGAGCGCTCGGAGCCCTTTCCGCTGCTCCAAGAATGGAGTCAGTAGAGGAAGCCAGGACAGGGCCCGTCGGTCATTCACGGCGGGGTCTTCCTCCGCACTGCTCGCTGAAGGGTCGTTGGAGGAAAGTGTTGTCGTCAAAGAGGGAAGGGGGTCGAGGCATGTCGTGCTCTTACCCCTCCCTAGTACGAATACCAAAGCCATTACTTCGGCTGGAGTGGATCATCCTTCGATCGTTGCTACGTCGGATGGTGTCACTCCACCCGAGATGGCTTCAATCGTCGGAGCCACTGCTTCGACCGAAGCATCAACTCCTAGTGAAGCCAAAGCCCCACCAGGGTCTGGAGCCACACCGCTCCTCGAAGCATCAACAAAGTGAAGGTATTTGTTAAGTACGTATTGCACAATAAAGTCTTTTCAGGAAATTCGAAGGTAAAGTTTCAAGATTTACCTCCATCTGCGCTTTGAGGGAGAATCTTGGGGTCCCCCAGAAATTTGTACATCCAAAGATATTCTTCGAGATCATCCCCCGAAGTTTGCTCCGGAGCAGTTGCAGTCGACGCTCTAGCCTCCGTAACTACCACTCCGGCCATAGGCGAGGTGGGATTTTCTAACTCTGGTTCCAAGTCACCCACGTCAGGTTTGGAGAGGGCTGTTGTGTCGATTTCGACAACCTCCCGGAGGGGGTCTCCAACTGTAGGTTGGGAGTCTCCTTCATCGTATTGTAGTAGATAGTCTTCGAGGGCTTTCCCCATCTGGGCATTCGAGTCTTTTTCTTCTGTTTCCTCCAAAGAGGAGCTTCGAATGTCCAAGGAGGAAGGTGAAGATACCGGAGATGCCGGAGGAGGAGGCTTTGCTGTCTTCTTCCCCTTCTTGATGGGGGTCTTAGCGACCCTTTTGGAGGACTCAATGGTGGTTTTCCTTTTCCAGGGGGCTACTCCCGTCGAGTCGAAGTTTGGCAGGGGAGGAGGCCCCATTCCAAGAGCGGTCCACACCCTGTTGAAGCGTTCCCAGCTTCCCACCAATTCTACCCTTCGCTGCTTCTCTACCACTGTAGGGGCTTCAAGCACCCACTCTGTGGCTCTGACGATCTGCTCCGGAGCTAGCGCTAAAGGAGCTGCTGAAAAAGGTAGCATTTTACTATGTTATCTATTTTCTAATCAATGCTAATGCAGAAGTGCGAAGGCTTACCCAAGCTTCGAAGCTCTCCTTCCGAATCATTTTGGAATGTTATTGGCCACTCCGCTCCGAGAGGAGGGATTCAGAGGGAGATGAATTCCTCCACGAGGTCCCGCATGCTCATGCGGCTGGCCACCGAAGAAAGCAACCCTAGCCGCGTCGAAAGCAGGCTAGGGTCTGGAGTAGCTTTGGCTTCTTTCGGTACTAGATTTCTTGTAGGGGCCCTGCAAGGCCGGTGTAACACCCCAAATTTTCAGAGAAATAAAAATACCATTTAATTAATTTTTCTGATCAGAGTCATAAATCTTTTCGAAAAGCCGAGCCCACGGTCAAGGGCGGGTTGCGTGACATCCCATAGTTAGTTTACTTTTAATGAATGTGCATGATGGTTTGACATGTAAGGACTATTGCGCGAGGAGGGAAAACGTACTCCTCGAGTTAGATGGTGTTATGATGTTCATGTTTATTATTCTGCATGATTAAATCTGACTACACTAAATGCAACAACTGGAAAATGTACTTTTCTGCACTCTTAGCCATTATCCTTCCTTTGTTGTTACCTTGCATTACTATTGCATTTGCGGTGGCTTGTTGAGTACTTTTTGTACTCATACCCATTGGACACACCATTCAGAGGATGCTTACTACGAGGAAGATGGTCTGGAGTAGCGACCCAGTCAAGAAGAAGATCCTGAAGAGGACGTTCGTCCTGCTTTTATTTATTTGTTTTAATTATACTCTATTGTAATAATGTGGTCTGCGTACCACGGATGATTGCTCGTATGTACGTGTCGCATGATGAACCTCTTGTATTATTGTTTTTCTTCAGAAATTCAATAATGTTCCGATTTCGATAAATCGGGGTGTCACAGCCGGAACCTTCTCCGACTTCAGCGTAGAACCATTGGAGGATCGAGTTGGTGTACCATCGATCATTGATGGCCTTCGCTGGGAAATGCTACGAGTACTCCTTCCGAAGTTGGAAGTTAACACTTCCGAACGCTGTCAGCACCTTGGTGTCTCCGGGTCCGTCTTGTTGCTTCGGCTGGCAGGAGGCTTCGTGAGTAGCAGCGAAGACCTCCGACCTCCCTTCGCACCCTTCCGCTCGGAGGGCCCATTCGAAGATGGCCAGTCTAGCTATGGCGTTGGGGGACAATTGTGGGAAGGTAACATGGAGCATTTATAGTACCTCTACTAGGAAGCTGATTGCAGGAAGTCCTAGCCCGGCTTCGAAGAAGGCCTCAAAGACCACTACTTCCCCACTCCGAGGTGCTAGGGTCTCTTCCGTCCCGGGAACCCGAGTCCTCATGCCTGGGCCCAACTTCCCGTCCACTACTTCCTCAATGGACTCCACCATGCTTGTCGACTTCCCGAGGAGAAAGCTTTGCTTCAAGGGTTTCTTGGATGGCGGGTGGAGCTCCCGCTGCTGATGCCGCCCACACCTGCCTCTGTGCCAGGGTTCCTGCCACAGCCGGCACCATCGCTCTGGTCCTCGCCATTGACTGGTTTCTCAGGAGCTTGGGGAAAGTTTGAAGGTTAGAGAAAGGGGGCTTAGAACCAAGGCTCTGTAAAAAATTCCGACGAGCCTCGAGCCCCCCTTTTATAGCATTTCACCTCCAGCTACTGCGTTTCGAACATTCATTCACATTGCAGGTTCAGCTTCTATCACCGACGGGTGGGGCCAGAAAGTTAAAAGGTGTGAACCCGCGGTAAAATTATGTCCGTTACTTTTTAATAGGAGCCTAACGGCTACTTGAAGGGTAACGACTCAAAATTAATGGCTCTTTGTGATGCTTCACCTCCGCAACAATTCATTTCCTTGCGAAGCATTCACATGGGAGTCCAAGTTCGAAGCTTTCATCAGACATACTCTGATGTTGAAAACACCTCGAACGGATACAATACCTTCAATTTTTCTAAGTCCCTAAGTATGAAAATATTTCTTGCGTATAATGCTCTCCTGCTATACAGGTTAAATTGGAGAAGCGTATTCGAGGGGCTACTGTTGGGGGAAAATACTTCATCCCCAGGACCTTTAAGATCAAAAGACAAAGACAACTTATGCTGCTTTAAGACAGTTCATCCCTAAGTTGACGAAGTTTCCAAGCCGAAGGGTCCTCCGAACCCCAATTCGAAGATACCCTCCGAAGGCTCCGTCTCTACAGTGGGAAACAGCAAGACTGACGGGACGTCTTCCTTATCTATCCTCTTCGGACATATTTTACTATTTTAGCCCTATTCGAGGTACCAAAATAGTTTTCACTATGTCGGTTGTAATTGAGGGGTAAAAAGGTCTTTTCCTTAGAGTTTCCACCTATAAATACCCCCTTCTCACCCTATAATAGGCATTGAATACTCAGATATTCAATACACAACTTCGAACTACTTCGAGCTATTATCCTATTCGGAGGCTTGAGATAGTTCGCTTCATAAACTCTTTGTTTGTTAGTTCTTAATCTTAGAGAACCTGTTAGCGTAATCTTTTACACCAACAGCGGGGTCTTCTTCCGAAGTGCTCACTGAAGGATCGTTGAATGAAGGCGTCATCGTCAGAGAGGGGAGAGGGCCAAGACCTGTCTTGCCCTTACCTCTCCCCGGTACAAAAACCAGAGCTGCTACTTCGACTGGAGTGGATCCTCCTTTGATCGTCGCTCTTTCGGGTGGAGTCACTTCACCCGAAACAACTTCAGTCATCGGAGCCACTACCTCAACCGGAGCCTCAACTCCAAGTGGAGCCGAAGCCCCACCAGTGGTTGGAGCCATGCCGCTCCTCGACACATCTGCAAAATTCAAGGTATTCGTTAAATATTTGTTGATACAGTGAAGTCATTTCAGGAATTTCAAAGGAAAAGTTCCGAGATATACCTCCGTACACACCTTGAGGGAGAATTTTGGGGTCCCCCCAAAACTCGTACATCTGGAGGTATTCTTTGAGTTCATCCCCTGAAGTCTGTGCCGGTGTAGCCGAAGTCGAAGCCCTGACTTCCGTCGCTACCACTCCGACCACGGGCGAGCTAGGATTTCCTAACTCCGGCTCTAAGTCAACTATGACAGGTTCAGAGGGGGCTACAACTTCAGCTTCCACAGCCTCCCGAAGGGAGTCTTCAGCTGCGGATTGAGACTCACACTCGTCAGCCTGCAGCAAGTAACCTTTGAGCTCCCTTCCCATCTGCACATTAGACTCCCTCTCTTCTGACTCCTCCGAGGAGGAGCTCCAGATACCAAGCGAAGATGGTGAAGACGAAGGTGTGGGGAGCTTGGCTGTCTTTTTCCCTCTCTTGATGGGAGTCTTAGCAACCTTCTTGGAGGTCTCGATAGTGATCTTTCTTTTCCAGGAAACTGCTCCCGTCGAGTCGAAGTCCAGCAGGGGAGGAGGCTCCATTCCAAGAGCATTCCACACTCGGTTGGAGCGTTCCTAGCTCCCAACCAGCTCCACCCTCTGAAGCTAGAAGTTGATACTTCCGAAGGCTACCAGTACCTTGGAATCCCCAGGTCCGTCTTGCGGCTTTGGCTGGTAGGAGGCTTCGTGGGTAGCAGCGAAGATCTCTGACCTCCTTTAGCACCATTCTACCCGAAGGGCTTATTCGAAGACAGCTAGTCTAGCGATGGCGTTTGGAGATAGCTGCAGCAAGGTAATGTGAAACATATCTAGTACCTCCGCCAGGAAATTGATAGCAGGAAGACCCAGCCCCACTTCGAATAAGGTCTCGAAGACCACCACTTCTCCGCTTCGTGGCACCGGAGTCACTTCCGTTTCAGGGACTCGAGTTCTCATCCCTGGGCCCAGTTTCCCGTTCACTGCTTCCTCGATGGACTACGCCGTGCTCATCGATTGCCCGAGGAGGAAGCTTTGCTTCAGCGGCTTCTTGGACGGGGGGGCGGAGCTCTCACGGGTTTTTGAGCCAAGAACCCCCCGGGGCTCCTGCCATTGCTGCTACTGCTGATGTCACCTAGGCCTGCCTCTACGCCAAGGTTCCCGCCTGTTGGGGGAGATAATCCCTGGAGCCGAAGGGGTGGGCCCTCGGCCGGAGAGGTGGACCCTCGGCCGAAGGGCCCTGGCCTAATGACGGAGGCCACCTTCCGGAGGCGAGAGACCGGGGGCCAATTTCCGGAGGAGCAAGTCCGGAGGCCACCCTCCGGCGAGAGGGAGCCGGAGGTCGCCCCTCGGTGCAAGATGCCGGAGCCCGTCTTCCGGAGGCTGGAGGCCCGAGGCCCTCGGCCGATCCGGGGGGACGGACCCAAAGAGAGTTGTGGCGGGAAAAGGACTGGGCGATCGTACGAAAGGACAGGATCGCGATCCTCTGAGCCGTGTCGGGCGGCGCAGGAAGCGTCCGACACGGTTGATACGCTGTCAGAGTCGAATCTTCTTGTATGTACTATGTATCACCCGTTTTGTCTGTACTACCAGTCAGGGTTGGTCGGGTAGCCGTTGGCGGTCCGGAGGCGCTTAGTCCTCTGGACGGGGCGCCTTATAAATACCCCTCACTACAGTTGTAACAGGCAGGCTCAACAAGGCATTGAATACGCTATTCCCATTTCTTCCATTTCTTCCAGAAAACCTGCTGGTTCGATCCGTCGTTCCAACAGTTGGCGCCGTCCGTGAGGATCCTAGTCCGAAAAGCTAGCGTCCTCTACACCCATCCACCCAAGCATGTCAAGCCGGAAAGGAGCGAGCACGGCCCCCCTGCGCAGATCGACTCGAACCGCTGGGGGCGAGCCCGCCCCGGCCGTCGACCCCAATCCTCCAGCTCCCACCACCACGACCGTCGGAGCGGCGCCCCCAGTGGACCCCGCCCAGCTGCAAGAAGAGACGACCGGAGCCCAGGGCACCGACGGCCTGCCCGAGCCGACCTCCGCCAACCTGGCCGGGTCGCCGAGTGGGCCACTGGAGCAGCGTCTCCCGGGCGGACCTCCAGTAGTAGTGTCCCTTCAGACAGACTACGTCCGCTCACGGGACCCCGACGCAACTTCCGAGGGAAGCGGGAGCCAAGCCGATGCCCTGCCGCCGAGAACGCTAGGCTAAAGGCGGAGCTGGCTTTGTGGCGTCAGGAAGCATCGCTTCGGCCCCGGCCCCTCCTGCACCCTTCCGCGCCGCGAGAGCTGCGGTCACAGACTTGAGCGACGACAAGAACCCCCTAGAGGAGGAAAACGCGTCATACGACGAGGACTCTCCCCTGCACCCGGACCTCCAGAGGGTGCGCTTCGGTTCGAGCTTTCGCGCCGCCAAGCTCCCTAAGTACTCCGGGGACTCCGACCCTGGCGAGTTCTCTCGCTCTTACGCTCTGGCGATAGAAGCGTCTGGGGGAAGCCGGGACGCCATGGCCAAATGCTTCCCTTTGGCGCTCGAGGGGATCGCCCTTCGGTGGTTCTGGTCCCTCCGGCCAGGGACCATCCACTCATGGGAGCAGCTGAAAAAGAAGTTCGTCAACAACTTCCAGGGGACCTTCGTGGCCCCTATGTCTACCGGGAGCCTTTTCCAAGTGAAGCAGCAACCCGGAGAAACCTTGCGGCAGTACTCCCAACGCTTTGCGCACACCAAAGCCCAGATCAAGGGACTTTCGGCTTCCTCAATCATCGACGCGGCCCGGGAAGGCGTCACCCACCCAGGTCTCCTTGACAAGCTCCACCGGAAGCCCATCTCCTCGGTGGCACAGCTCATGACGTACTTCGAAGAGTAAGCCCGGTCCGAAGAAGGTCAGATACGCCGACAGGCGATGGTAGTCCCTGTCCGGGCTCCGAGCGTCCGGGCGTACGAAGCGCCTCCGGAACCCAGCCGAGGCCCGCGTCGCGCCCCCGACTTCCGGCGCCTGGAGCTCGCTCGCCCGGACCTTGTTCATCAAGACTCACGGCAGAACCGAAAGCACTTTCGGGGGGAAGTCCTTAGCATCACCCCTCAAGCGCCCGCCAAGCACCTACACACGCCCGGCAGAAGTCGCCAGGCCGGGCCCAAGCCTCCACCCCGAGTGCCTACCAGGGGAACCTTTTACTGCAGCGTCCACGGAGAGAACCGGAGCCACGACACCGACTCCTGCCGAAC
This sequence comes from Zizania palustris, assembly GCA_019279435.1. Taxonomy (NCBI): domain Eukaryota; kingdom Viridiplantae; phylum Streptophyta; class Magnoliopsida; order Poales; family Poaceae; genus Zizania; species Zizania palustris. The sequence goes on along the minus strand of JAAALK010000289.1, from coordinate 68,204,778 downwards.
CATCCTCGCTCTTCGCAGTGACTACCTCGAGCGCCAGTCCGGTCACGGTTCCTCCGACCGAGGGCATCCTACCCCTCGGCCGGACCTGGTCCAAGTAGTCGGGCGACAGGAAGAGCCGGAGGCCATGACCCCGGTCGCGGAGTTCGGCAGAGTACCGGCCCCCATGCTCGAAGCCGCTCCGAACCGCGGCAAGCGCGTGGTCCTTCCCATATCCGGAGGAGGAGCCCTCGGAGCGCTGTCCAAGCGGCAGCGTCGGGATTACATTCGGGAAGTTGGGCACATCGGCACGTCCGGCCCCTCGATCCTCCCAGAATGGTCTCATGTCCCCATCAGCTTCACCGCCGAAGACGCCGCCGGAGTCAAGTTTCCTCACGCCGACCCACTCGTCATTTCGGCGGACATCGCCGGAGCCGAGGTGCGTCGCATCTTAGTGTAGGACCGAAAGTAGCGACCAGAGGGGGGGTGAATGGGCGCCTAAAAATTCTTTCGAATCAATGGCCTGCTCCCAAAACCCAACGCATTTTAAAAAGAAAAACTAAACAGCAACGCGAGAACAGATTGACTAAGTCTGCAGATTCGAAGTTTGCTGATTCTGAGGTTGCAGATTCTGAGGTTGCAGATTCTGAGGTTGCAGATTCTGAGGTTGCAGATTCGGAGGTTGCAGATTCGAAGTATGCAGATTCGAAGTATGCAGATTCGAAGTATGCAGATTCGAAGGTTGCAGATTCGAAGGTTGCAGATTCGAAGTATGCAGATTCGAAGGTTGCAGATTCGAAGTATGCAGATTCGAAGTATGCAGATTCGAAGCTTGCAGATTCGAAGTCTGCTGATTCGAAGTCTGCTGATTCGAAGTCTGCAGGTTCGAAGCTTGCAGATTCGAAGTCTGCAGATTCGAAGCTTGCAGATTCGAAGACTGCTGATTCGAAGTCTGCTGATTCGAAGCCTGCAGGTTCGAAGCTTGCAGATTCGAAGTCTGCAGATTCGAAGCTTGCAGATTCGAAGTCTGCTGATTCGAAGTCTGCTGATTCGAAGCCTGCAGATTCGAAGCTTGCAGATTCGAAGTCTGCAACACAGAGTTGGACTTCACACAAGAAAAGGAACTTTGACCCTGCCAACTCGATCAAAAAGCAACACAGGAAAGCAAGGCTAAAGTACTAGCATACTGTAGCTACAGGAAAGTAGTACTACTTGCTACAGAGTAGTAGTACTACTTGCAACAGCAAGAACTAGTACTACTTCTCACGAAGAACACATACAACAGAGAAGCTTCTGTTCCAAATAAATTGATCGCACGCACAGAGAATGAACTGCAGTGCACAAAAATGCTTCGCACAAGCAAAAACAGCCAGATTAAAAGCTCTCCCAGACAACAAAAAGTCACTTAAAAACTTCAGGAAGAACAAGGCTTGTTGCCTGGTGACCCACGCATGAACAGGGGAGAGAGAATGCAAGAAACAAAATGACCCAAAGGAGTAGTATTGATTTTCAGCAAAAGGGTAGTCCAAACCCTAGGGGTTGGGGTCCTATTTATAGGCAGCCCAACACTAGGAATATTCTACCTGCCCCTTAGGGTTTTTACAGACTCAAAAATAAAGGAAAAGACTCTACTGCCCTTAGGTATTTTTACAGACACGACAGACTGACTGTGGGCCTAGAGTTACAGATGACTTATCCGGAAGCTAAGTTTTCGTAGTGACTACGACTTCTCTTCTGGACAGTCGGATACAAGATCGACGGTCGTCAGTTTTGCGCCGAAACTGACAAAGCCTCCACCGACTTTGCACCAGGTACCCGGATTGGGCCGGCCCGATTCCGCAGCTCTCTCAGCCCGGCAATCACTCACCGCCCGTGTACCTGAGTCAATCCTGGTCAACAGCCCAGTGGGTCTTCTACTGCTTCTGGCCCATGCACCCGGATTGGGCCAGCCCGACTTCGCAGCCTCCTCTGCCCGACAGTCGCTCGCTGCCCGTGTACCTGAGTCACACGCGGCCCATAAAACAGCAGATCTCCTCTCTTCTTCAGTCCTCTTTGACTATCGTTGACAATGACTCATCACTTCTAGAGCCATGAGGCCCACGCTATTCAGCATGGCTCCTCAATCTCCCCCTTGATGAGTGCATTGTCAACACTCCTCAATTCTCAGCTCTTCAACACCTGTGAACAAATGTGGAAACACGAAAACAAAACACAAGAAAACAAAGAAGAAGAAGAAATGAGGTAAAAGTTTAACCCTAATGACCAAAAGCCAACCAAAAGCAAGAAACGGTCATTATGGTTAACCAAAACGTAAAAGCTCAAAATGAGTGTGATTTCAGAACAACAAGGATATCGACAGAGTAAGAACTAACTCCCCCTTGAACTCTGATCCCAAATTTTCTCCCCCTTGTTGACAAGTAAACTCATCAAGCACTCAAAAGAGACACAGACTCCCCCTGAAAAGCAACTCCCCCTCAAAATATGCAGTGAATTCAGCTGGGGTGTAGGTGGAGTGTAGAAAGCATGCTTCTCAGATATGATTGACTGCAATTACAACATCTAACAAGTATAGCAACAGACATACTGTCTTAAGACACATGGCATGATCAGTGCAACAGATGATATCTAAAGAAAGTCATTAGCACGCATTTTTCAGTTTTTGCAAAACAAAACATCACCATATTTCCTAGTTAATAAGCAAGGTAAAGCATGAGATGCAGAAGCTAACTGATGTCTACCAAGATAAACATTGTTCAAAACAAAGTGCTTCAGCAAACTGGTTATCTTGTTAAATGTTCAGGCTTTTTCATTTTTCCTTTTTCATTTGTGCCAAGGGTTATTTGCATGTCAAACCTTATGCTAACCGACCAAGTCAAGCCTAGGCCAAAACTGGACCATCGGAAGCTTAAGACATTGGTCTTGGCATACACTACACTGTCCTAGTTCATACCAAAGTGCTATGGTAAGCAGTCCAGAACAATGCAATGCGACAAAGCAAACCCTCTTGGATCTTTTCAACTCAAGCATAAAAAGGCATGGAATTTTCATTCATTTTTTGATTTTTTATCATTTTTATAGCATATTTTCCATGTTAAAGCATAAAGATGTCCAAGTTGCATATCTGCATCTATGTGATGAACTAGCTACAAGGCATGTAACAGATAGCAAAAGCACTCAGCCTACACATGCTAGTTACCAGAAGCAATGGTGATCATTTTTCAAGTTGAAAGCGTAAAAGCCATGCATATGACAGATATCAGACATATCAAATGAACTGAAACAAAGCATGATCATCGACGAGTAATCAAAAGCATGTACCAGCTAGAATAAGTAAAGCAGTTTAATCATATAACAGAAGCAGGCTCAAAAGTGTGATATGTGAATATGTATGATATGAACACACACAAAAAGACTCAAGAAAAGAGTAAAGAAGAAAGAAAAACTGACGCAAAATATCCTAGAAAGGATACACAACACCCAAATCCCCTCGTAAACGCTCAAAAGTAGACTGATCTAGGGGTTTGGTGAAAATGTCAGCCAACTGATGATGGGTATCAACATGAACAAGGTCAATGACACCTTTCTCATATTGATCCCGCAAAAAGTGAAAGCGCACATCAATGTGTTTGGTTGTTGAATGAAGACATGGGTTTTTCCCTACACTAATAGCACTGGTGCTGTCGCAAAACAAAGGAACTCTGGTAGGAAAGAACAACCCAAAATCTCGCAGAGTGGAAATCATCCAAACCAACTGTGAGCAGCATCTAGCAGCAGCTACATACTCAGCCTCTGTGGTCGAAAGAGCAACTCCAGATTGCTTTCGAGAAGACCAAGAGACAAGAGAAGAACCAAGAAACTGGCAAGTACCGGAAGTCGACTTGCGATCCAACCGGCACCCACCAAAGTCAGCGTCCGAAAAGCCAGATAAATCAAGAGAAGATGATGCTGAATAGTAGAGACCAAGATCAGGCGCATAAGTGAGATACCTGAAGATGCGCTTGACAGCCTGCCGATGAGACGCGCGTGGTGAAGACTGGAAGCGCGCGCACAGTCCCACGGCGAACTGTATGTCTGGCCTAGTCGCCGTCAAGTACAGCAGCGACCCGATCATCCCTCGAAATTCTCTCTCGTTGACCTTGACGCCGCTCTCGTCCTTGTCCAGACCCCCAAAAGTTCCCATCGGGGTCATCTGCGGCTTCAGCTCACCACCAAAGTCAATTTTTTCAACATGTCACGAGTGTACTTACCTTGGTGGATGAAGGTGCCGTCCTTGGTCTGCTTGATCTGGAGCCCTAGAAAGTACTTGAGCTCACCCATGAGGCTCATCTCGAACTCACTGTGCATCTGCTCAGAAAACTTGGACACAAGAGAATCAGTAGTACCGCCAAAGATAATATCGTCCACATAAATCTGAGCAACTAAGAAATCTGAAGCATCTCTGAGCAAGAAAAGAGTTTTGTCCACAGAACCCATCACAAAACCCTTCCCCAACAAAAACTGCTTTAAACCGGTCATACCAAGCCCTGGGGGCTTGTTTCAACCCGTATAAAGCTTTGTGCAATTTAAAAACATGTCGAGGAAACTTAGGGTTCTCAAAACCGGGGGGTTGCCTAACATAAACCTCCTCTTCTATGTACCCGTTCAGAAAAGCACTCTTAACGTCCATTTGAAAAAGCTTAAAACCCTTTGAAGCGGCAAATGCTAAAAGAATGCGAATGGACTCAAGACGGGCAACATGAGCGAAGGTTTCTTCAAAGTCAATACCTTCCTTCTGGCAATAACCCTGGGCAACTAGTCGAGCCTTGTTGCGCACCACAACCCCATCTTCACCTTGTTTGTTCTTGAACACCCACTTGGTGCCTATGGGGTTGCATTCTGATGGCGGCTCAACTAATGTCCAAACCCGATTGCGGACAAAATTCTCAAGCTCTTCTTGCATAGCATTAATCCAATTTGAATCAGAAAGAGCATGAGAGACGTCTCTGGGCTCAAAAGATGCAACAAACGCAGATTCAGCAAACACAGCGAGAGAGGCAGAAGAACGCAAAGTCCTCTCAGTCAAATCACCAATGATGAGCTCTGAGGGGTGGTCACGCTGAACTGCTCGGGTTCCCTGGTGATCTGAAGTCACCTCACCGGAGTCAGCAGCTGGCACCTCTGGACTCGACTGAAGGGGCTCGATCGAAGTGGAAGAAGTGATCAGAGGTCCGCCTTCATCATTAGTTGAAGTCACAGAGGGTGTGGGCTCTGCGGGAGATGCAGAAGGCCCGCCCTCAACAGCAGCTGGAGTATCCTCATCTTCCTCGAAGATGGACTCTCCGAGCTCATCATCACCAGAAAGCTCAAAAGAAGGAGTCAAAGAAGGCAAGGACTCATCAAATGAAACCTCACAAGTCTCGACAAGCAGCTGGGATTCGAGGTTCCAAACACGGAAGCCTCGAGAATGCAATGCATAACCAAGAAAATACCATCCCAGCAACGAGACTCAAATTTGTCCAAATGCCCTCCCTTCTTGAGCACAAAGCACTTGCAGCCAAACGCTCGCAAGTGGGTCACCTTGGGCTGTCTGCCAAACCGCAACTCATATGAAGTCTTACCAATGTAAGCTCGAAGAAAAATACGGTTGGCAAGATAGCAAGCCGTGTTCATGGCTTCAGCCCAAAAACGCCTAGGAGTCCTGTGCTCATCGAGCATCGTCCTGGCCATCTCAACTAGCGTGCGGTTCTTTCGTTCCACAACGCCGTTCTGTGGGGGAGTGTAAGGAGAAGAAAACTGATGGTCCAGACCCTGATCACCACAGAAGCTGACGAACTGAGAGTTCTTGAACTCAGAGCCGTTGTCGGAGCGAATTGCTCGCATCCGACCATTGTTCTCATTCTTCAGCTTCAAATCAGATCATGGACAAATTGAAAAGTTTCATCCTTAGACTCCAAAAAGAAAACCCACGAGAAACGAGAAAAGTCGTCAACAATCACAAGTGCATACCATTTCCCACCGACTGAGCGTACCCGAGCTGGACCTACAGTGTCCAAATGTAAAAGCTCGCCTGGATACGAGGTCAACACCTGAGTCACAGGTGAATGAGAAGCGGCAACCATTTTTCCATGACGACAGGGATGACACACTAGATCCTTCTCCATCTTAAGCTTGGGCAATCCTCGGATGAGGTCCATAGAGCTTAACCTGACTAGCAGATCAAAACTCAAATGACCTAACCTCCTATGCCACTTCCAGAGCTCAGAGGAGGATCCAGCAATCAAACAGCGAGAAGGGCCAAAAGAACTAGAGAAGTCAATTCGAAAAACTTTACCGAAGGGTAAAATCTGACAAACTAAAGACCCTCTAGAATCACCACAGAAGAATTTCCCTTCTTAAAACGCACTTCCAAACCATCCTCAAGAAGTTGCGACACAGAAATTAAATTAAAATTCAGATTTTTGACCAAAGCAACATTCTTTAAAGAGAAATGGTCTGAGATGCTGATTGAGCCTATGCCACTTACTTTCCCTTGACCGCTGTTCCCGAATGTAATGTACTCTTTGGAGCTCGGGGGAGTGAGACTGGAGAACCATCTGCGATGTCCCGTCATGTGGCGAGAGCATCCTGAGTCCATGATCCAAACATCCTCCAGTCCCCGGTCCTGCACAATCAATGTCTGTAAGTGGGAGCAAATGGTCCGGCACCAGGTTTAGCAAAAGAGGCTAAACCAGGGTCGAAGCCATCTGCTCAAAAGATGGAAAGCGAAAACCATC